>JAXGGA010018414.1:0-22138 GCA_038373865.1 Uloborus plumipes
TTAGATAATTTCAATTTAGAACACTTGAATGAGGAGGAATCTCGGGTAATTAAGAGCATCCTGCAAAATAATTGGGAATGTTTTTCTTCTTCATTAAGCTCACTGGGACACACAGATAGGGTACCTGTAGACTTTTCATTTACACACAATTTTCCAATCAGAGTCTTACCATACCCAATACCTCAAAGCTTGCAGGCAGAAGCTAAACGACAATTAACTGAGCTTCAGGAAGCAGGAATCATTAGTCGAAACCAATCTCGGTGGGGAAGTCCTTGCTTACTTGTAAAGAAAAGACTAGAATCCTCAGGAATTCAGAAGTACAGATTAGCTCTTGACCTCCGACTTGTAAATTCGTTAATTTCACACTCATCCTACCCACTTCCAAAAATTCACACTCTAATCAACTCACTGTCACAGTATAAGTACTTCACAACCTTAGATCTTCAATCGGCTTATCATCAAATTGATTTGCCAGAAAACTTTAGGGACAAATTCTCATTTGTTACTCCTTGGGGATCATTCATGTACAACAGATTAATGTTTGGTGCTAAATCATGTGCATCCATTTTTCAACACCTAACTGACTTAGTCATCGAAACAACAAATTTACCAGGTGTATTCGGTTTTCAAGATGACTTTATTCTTGCAGCACAAAACCTCGAAGAAATGCAACATAAATTGAAAATCTTCTTGTCAGTTATTAAAGAATTTAATTTAACACTGTCTCCGAAGAAGTGTGAATGGTTTAAGGACAAAATTAATTACCTTGGTTTTCAAATTTCGCAAGACAAAATTTTGCCACTTGAGGCCAACATCACAAAAATTGTTTCTTTCCCAGTACCGAAAACAAAGAGACAACTGAAAAAGTTCATAGGCATTTGCTCGTATTATAGGTCACTAATTCCTCGTTTTTCTGATTACATACAACCTCTAAATCAGTTAACATTGCCAAAAGCTAATTTTGAGTGGACAGATGAAACACACCAAATATTCACAAAACTACAAGACATCTTTTTTAATAACCCCTACATAACTCAGCCTAGATGGGATGAAGATATTTATGTAAACACTGACGCTAGTGGATATGCCATTTCAGGAGTACTCTTGCAGAAAAGAGATAATATTTTTATGCCTGTTTCATACTTCAGTAAAATTCTGTCACCTGCTGAGACACGTTATCCTGCTATTAAGTTAGAGCCAGTGGCGGCTCGTGCCTTAACTTAGTGGGTGGGCCCGCAATTATATCTTTCCCCACTAATGCTTACACAGATAAAATGAAGGAAACAACAGTTAGTAAACTAATGCTGAGCGACTTAAAATAATATTTAATTTTATTAATACAAATTTGCATTGCAAAATTATCTCACATTTGATTTGATACATATGTTTTATATTTTAAATGTTACACCAGCCTTAAGCGATCAATGTAATACTAATGACAATGTTTTCCACAGACGACCGACTTTCAAAATATCACTAATGTTTCTCTCATAATTTTGCCATTTTCGGACAGTGAAAATATTCATCACATCAAAAGTGTCACGCCTCAAAGCGGCGCACCTCCTCAAACATTACGGGACTACACTCAAAAGGAAAAAGAAAATTTCTGCCTAAAAACACCCCCTCTCTCCCCCTAAAAATTTCGACAATCTGCACCATGACTTTCTGAAAGCCTCTATCAAATTAAGGAACTCATAAAGTAAATGACTAGATCTAGGCATGCTTACATTTTTTTTTTTAATTTGGATACAAATGTTGCAATTTTAATTCATGAAAAAACAAATCCTAACGGTGTTAGAACTTTAAAATGTCACTTTTATAGCTATGATACTTTCAATTTTAATGCATGTATATGTTTTTAAATAAATTGGAATACACTGGAGTTTGACCAGTTATGGTCCCACTCGCTTACCTATGGTCATACTCAAACTAGTAATGAGATGAATCGAATTATTTTCAGGAAATACACAAAGAGTACATAACAATATTAAAACACTTATTTTTCTTACAATATAATCAAAATTAAAGAATCTTGACTAACGGTTCGAATACCATTAAAATTAAAACACGGATAACTGACTAATTTAATTATGTTTATCAGAATATTTGCTTAACTGGTAATAACCTTTTCGGATACATGATTTGACTGACAGTCATAGTAACGTGTTATATGCTCATATGTTAGAAATAAAAAATCTTGCAGAACGCCTAGTTTTTTCCAACCATTAGGTACCGTTATTAAACTTTGATATAATATATTTATTTAACTAGATTGCTTTTAAACAATATTTAATATTTCATATATTATAAACCTTCAGGAAAATATATTGCAAAATATAGTTTTTAAATGTTGCGAAATTTTATGTTCACGTGTTTCTTGAATTATGAAGCAATTTGTAAAATAATAATAATTTACAAAATAAATGTATTCATTTATACATTTTAAGCTGAATATAGTTTTTATATACAGTAGACTTTGATCCACTCAATATTTTTATGAACGTTCAATGTTTTAAGTTTTGTTTTTTCTGGTTACTGCTTTAGTGTATTTGTAGTAGAAGGTTAATGTTACGTGTCATAAGATATAAGAAAAAATGCGCAGTAGCAAGCTTTTTATTCAACATCTAAGTGCTTTTTCGGACATTAAAATCCCTTTGAGTGTGATAATATTAGTTGTAGGGATGATCATCAACGAAGGGGAGGGGGGGGGGCAGACTACTTCATTGATATTTTAGGGGGCGGGGGTTAGCCTCTCGTTAGTCCTGGATATAAATGCAGTCATGATTCGGCTAAATAAATGTAGCATTTGGAGCTTAAGAATACTTATCACTTCTACAAGCATTTATAATGTCACACCCGGCAGGATGACAAATTCCTAGAGTTCATACAATACTTACAGATTTTTTAATATATTAACACAACACTGCGACAAATGAGATTGAATTCAAACTAATACTAAGAAAATGGCAAACGCACTACAAGTCAAAAATAAAGTCTTCATACAAAAATTTTGAAAATAAGAATTTCAAAAGCAAATTAATAAATAAAATATGCATGCATTGTATTGAAAATAGGTGAGGGGGGGGGGTAATGAAACTGGCAATCTCTATGCCTGTTAGTAATAGGTGTTGAAAATTAAAAAAGAAAGACTAAAAAAAAAGAAGACGTGTTATAAAAATCAATAAAAGAAAAACGCAGAGAGCGGAATGAAAAGCAAGTTTTCTCCCTACCCTAACACAGGGGCCAGACATTCCCTGCTCCTCTGTAACCAGTGAGGGACACTTCCCTCTCCACCGCTTTGGTTAGGGACAAAGGGAAATTTTGGGCCAGATAAAAAATGCCCACTTGTCGATTGTTACAATGGGGTGTCATCTCTCTCTGCTCTTCTTAATTCAGCCATTGCGATTGGCTAAAATCGGGGGCTTGGCGAGGGCCGCTTTGATCTGGCCCACGAATTCGTTCTTAAAGCCGTGCTAATGCGAAGCGCTTAGGTGCGAAAAGCTAAAATTGATGGAGTTTGAAAACTTTTTTGTGCTGTATTAGCAATGTGGAGGGGGGGAGGAGCTGAAGGTTTAAAATATATTTTATGCCCTATGTTTTGTTTTGTTTTTTTCTTTTTTGTTGGTTGAAATACAAAACGATTATGTTTTATTCGGCATTTTTTTTTCTTCCAATTTTTCTGGGTGGGCCCGGCCCACCTGGCCCATAGTGAGGAGCCGCCCCTGGTTAGAGCTCATGGCAATTGTCCAAACTCTACACGCCTTTAAAAGTTATATTTACAACAGACATGTGTATATTCTCTCAGATGCTAAATCTTTAAAGCATTACAAGAAGTCATCCTCCCCTGCCTCATTGACAACAAGATGGCTTATGTCCATAAGTGAATTCGAATTCAGCTTCCGGTACTTACCTGGAACCCAAAATTTAATCCCGGATCTACTCTCACGAACTGATATGACAAATCACCAAATTGACTTGAATTCTCATCCGTCTCTTCTCAAAGATACACAGATTAACCCAGTAGTAAATCTAAACTGTCAGGATGTTGAAGAATTACCAATTATAGTTGAGGAACATTTTGATAATATACCAGGCCATGAACAGGACTTAAGAAAAGAATGTCGTGAACACAGCAATGATAAAGATTTAAGTAACTCAAAAAAAACTGTTAACCACATAACACATGACAGTAAGGGTGAACTCTTGAGTAATTTCATATCTGTCTTAAACATGACACATGATAAACCTGACCCTCTTTTGGAGATCTCTGAGAAAACACTCCTCGGTGAACAGTTGAAAGATCCAAAATTATCAGTTATATACAACAGTATTTTAAATCGAGTCATGTCAGAAAAGTACAGAAAATACTGCATTAACCCAGAAAACAAACTACTCATGCATGCCAAAAATTTAGATGATGAAAATTCTGATCTTGAGCTAAAATTTGTTGTACCTCAGTCACTTAAAGAAAAAGTTTTGCGTTTATCACATTTTAGTCATTTTGGCATTAAGAAAACTTTTGAATTAGTTTCTCAAAAATTCTGGTGGTCAGGAATTTATGTTGATACAATTAACTATTGTGCTACATGCACCAACTGCATACAAGCTAAGTACCACAGAATCCCAAAAGCCCCTTTTCAACAGACACACACAGCTAAAAGGCCTGGTGAACTAGTTAGTTTAGATATTGTAGGTGTATTCAACAATGGTAAATACATTTTAACTTGCATTGACACCTTCTCTAGACACATGGAACTATATGTACTCAACAACATTACAGCTGTTTCGGTCGCTAAAGCATTCTTCAAATACATAACATTATTTGGTCGCCCACAAATGGTCCTAACCGACTTGGGTAAACAATTCAATTGTGAACTTTTCCAAAAATTGAATCAGCTGTTCAACATTAAACTCAGCTACACAACAACAGGTAATCCCGCTGCCAACTCACTTTCAGAGAGGATTAATCGCAGCCTAAAATACAGCTTAAAAGCACTCCAAGCCTCAGGAATCGACTTCTCGTATGCAGTAGACATTCACAAAGCTTGTTACAATGCATCAACTCACTCTACAACTGAATTCACACCTAACTTAGTACATTTCGGTAGACAATTATCATTAATTACAGACATTCCAAACTTAAATGTTGAACCGTCTCTTGATTCCGCATATGAAATACACAAAATTCTTGATCAATTAACACACATCTACAATCAAGTATATGAAAACTCTCTAAGTAAGAAACTCTTACAAAATGAAAAATCTAATGAAAGTGCAAAACTAAGAACTTTTCATCATGCTGATATTGTCTATGTAAAGTCCAAAGATAAATTCAGACCTACCTATGATGGTCCTTTCTTTGTTAAAAAAGTTTGCTCTCCTGTACTTGTGAAAATTCAAAGATTTCAACACTTAAATGCACCTGTGGTGAAAATTCACATCAATAAACTTTTAAAAATTCCTCCAAAAAGGATTCATGAGCTTCCTATACAAGAGGAATGTAAAGTGCAACCACAGCCAGAAAAAAATCTTGTGTCTTCTGATAATACTACTGTCTCAAAACTCCAACATGCTACTCCACAGCAACATCCATCTGTTAATTCTAGGCGATCACCATATCTCCTCAGGAAAAGAGTGTTGTAATCCAATGGTTATGAAACTTGTATTGTCATCTTACACCCCGTGAGAGTCCGTAGAATGTCCACAACTTCATAAATTGTTCCTTTTTTTTTCTTCAAAAAAAAAAAAAAAAAATCAGGAAAATTTTGTACTAGGCCTGGCTGGGCATTACCAGCTACTCTTTTTCATTTGTGCGATTTTCCTCATGGATTTTACCGGTGTGTGAGATGCCAATTAATAGAATGTACCATCAAACTTTTGATGAATAGTTGATTGCCTCAAAACATACACCTCCATGAATTCTTCAACCCAGAAAAAACTCTTTGTAGTTTAATCTCCAGCAATGAAGTCGTTTCCTAGTTAGGGCTCTATGCTAAACTAGGCAAGCATCTCATCTTCAACAACAGATTCTCCAGTCAAAAGAAATCAATTAGGACTATTACATTGTTCACTCATTTAAAAAAATTAATTGAACCTTTTTCTTCATACATTATATTTTTATTTTTTGGGTTTTGGGGATTATTTTGTTTTTTTTAAGTTTTTGGTATATCACAGTGCTAATGCACAAACAAATACAGACAAAATCGTGTTGTCCTTTTTATATGTCACTTTTCGTAGATGACTTACCTTTTCAATTTCCGCACAAGATACCCACTCTCCTGGTAACAATTAATTCCCGTGCCGAGGACTTCATGGTCGGACAGTTTTCTGGTGTTGCAATAGTAATCAACGTCGCCAGAAAATCGTCTCGACTGGTACAAAGGTAATGATGCCCTGTTTGCTTTTGTCGCGTTAGGATTCTGTTGCGGTCATGTATGTCGGTAAGCATGGTGGTCCTCACGGCCGTCGTTTTTTTTTAATTTTGTGAGCCCCTGCCTTTTGTTTTGGAAACGGTCTACGCCCCGTCACTGGGAGACTAGCAATGTCTTGTGCTGAATTGTCAAGGAAGTCACTACAAACAATTGCTTTTTAAGTTTACATTCATTGTGTTGTATATTGTTATTTTTTATATGTATATGATGAACAAGCGAAAAAAATTTTATGGGAAGTGGAAGATTCGTTGAGAGTTAAAATTTTTAGTGACATAGATTTTCTTTTCTTGGTGTTTTATTTGAAAGAAAAAGCATGATTGTCTTTTTCCAGTTTTGTTACTCAATGCCTTTTTACATTCACCAAAGCTATTTTGTGTATATTTTGATAGACGGTCATTTGATTGTTACAGTATACCTTTCCCATAACACAATGTGAAGAGAAACATGGGAAATTAGTTGATATCTGGTCCTGATAGATGGACAGCTTTGTTCTTAGAAGTAATTGACATAATAAGGCAAAAGTTTTGGTTGTCTGAGACCTCGTCAAAATGATTTTTTATATAAGTCACCAGTTCGTATTGTTTTTCTTACTCGGAAAGCATATTATATTTTGAATCAGTCTGAGTAACATAAGTAGTGATAGTCATCACCAAAGCTCATATGTGGTGTAACGTTCCTGGTGAAATCTTTCCTATATAGTATACTCACAAATTATCTATGTCATGCGAAATTTTTTTCTGTTGTGTATAAAAGTTGAATTATTATGCTTATTTTGTTCATCATTATTGTCACCTTTAATTGTATCATTGCAGCTTGAGGACATGTCAGAGGGAATCTGCTGTTCTAATTGCACTACTCAGTGATCATCAGCCCTGTTAAATGTTGCAACTACCCTTTTCCCCTGTTTTGGTTGAAGTGTTGGGCATCACTCTTCTTTTTTTTGAAAACAAAATTCTGACGTCATTCAGTTTAGATCTCACTGAGTTAGAGGTAACTTACTTTGATTCTAAACTAACTTTTAGGCACACCAAAAAAAAAAAAAAATACTAGTGATTTGACCCAGTCAAAATAAAGATTTTCCTGGTGAGTGCACAAATTGAACTGGATTCCCATGTGACATTGGTGATGTACTCTTGTGTATCATGTGCATTCCTTTGGTTTTTTTTTCATAATAAGTATACTTGATACATGCAAGAAGTGTATGTAGGATCTTCCAGCTTTTCTCTCTTGTGCACAATTGTGCAAAATTTTTGTTTTAGTATTATTGCTATGTGTACTGGTCACAATATAATTGAAATTTGTTGTAATTTATGTTGTAACAGTGTTGATTTTTATAGTAACCACAGAAGTCACCCCTTGTTCTGTGGGAAGGTGAGCAATAGCATATGTTTTTGAGAAGTCTACCCATTCGTTTTTTTTTGGGTTGTCGAAGGGGGGATATGTGATATGCATCACATTGCATCACATTAATCCTTTTACAACTGCACCCACTCATCGTTCCCATGAGAGACAGCCCAGAAAGCAAGCGTGAGCCCCGGGGAATGCGGGAATGCAGCGTCTACAAAAATGCGGATGATGCAACATTTTGCAACACTTTTCACATAGAATAAAATGCAAATGAAGCAACGAACTTTTTCAACCGCAAGAACTCTAACGGAAACTAAGGCACGTTCCGCTGACGAATAGGGAAAGCGGAGGTCAAGAACTTGGCTTTATGGGAAGGAATTCGGCGCGGTCTCCCAGGAAGTTTTGTGTGGCCTGTGCATTCCTCTTTTTTCTCTGTCATCGAAGGCCAGCAACAGTTTTTTGGGAACCAGGGCTCTCTCACTCGGGGGTGGAACTGCCAAGATGAAGGAAGGAAGTTGAACAGCGAGCGCAGGAGCGCAAGGAGGAGCTCCGGGACCCCGGAACGGTGGCCGGTGGAAAGAGCCCGCAGATAATTTGCTTGCACTCGACACCATCTTCCCCCTGTCTAGCCATCTGAGACACCGGTACAAACAACCGCCCGAAAGGGGTGCTCTGGATATACATGGAGCAGAAAGTAACAAGTAACTCCTTTTTTGCTATTACCGCCTACATTTGAAAGTCCCTGTAAGAGACTCATAGCGAACTATCTAAGCACATAGTGCTCTGTGCATAAGACTGCTCACCGCTTCCCATTTTGTCCCGCGAGGAAAGTTAGACATGCTTTCAGTGAAAGTTTTTGAAATATACCTTTGTGTGGTGAAAGTTTTGACCCATGTCAGTACGGGGTCGTTTGTTGAAGTTAATACGAGGAAATTAGAAATTATGGGTATGAAATTTGCTTCTTTATGTAGACAAATCTGAACGTATTGTAAAATTGAGTTTTTATGCATATGTGAAACATGTCATCCTTTTGTGCAGTGTTCTCCATATAAAGCCCCAAACTGCTGCGATACCCATGTTTTGTTTACCATGAAGTTATATACTCCCAACTAGTACTAATTTTCAATGGGTGTATTTTCTCTATAACATGTTTCAATAAATTACTTGTTTATGTTTCCCCTAAGAAATCCATGTGTTTTTCCTGAATAATGTGTGTTTATTTTGTTTCTAAAGTTTATCTGTTTTTCCTTTTATATCATGCTATCGTCGGTCGAGTGTGGTGTTAATTTTACCTCCCCACTGATGGAATTTGGATTACCTTACCTTCCCCCGACTTTGGTACGAATAGCGGCATGAGAATGTGGGTGAGATACACATTTTATTTCCATTGCAAACCTAAGCAAAGTCAGTGTTGCAAGAACTTCCTCACTCAAAGACTGGACCCCTCTCCACGGCAAATTGTTTCATGTTTTTTGGACCTTGGGTTTCTTCTGAGAGAGTAGGGGCGAACCAAAGTGGTTATTTGCGGGACGCGACGAGTTTCGCTCCACTTCGGAGAGCAGGGGCGGACCGCCGCCCCTTTTTCCCCCCACCACACTCCTTTATACAGGATCCCGCTCACGCTAAACCATTGCCGCCTGCGGTTACAATGGGCCAATCAGCATAAGGACTGGCGCGCTGATTGGCAGTATGTTGTGTTTTCTGACGAATCCCGCTTCAATTGGTAGCACCATGATGGCCGCATTCGCGTCCGACGCTATGCCGGTGAACGCCACCTTCCAGAGTGCATTATCTAACGTCCCAATGGACGAACACCTGGAGTCATGGGGTGCCATATCATATCACGGACGATCTCAATTGCTACGAATTGTGGGCAACCTGAACAGTAACCGGTATATCAGTAAAGTTCTAGAGCCCCAAGCTGTCCCCTTCCTTCAAGACTTGCCTGGCGCTGTATTTCAGCAGGATAATGCCCGGATAATTGAACAGTTGTTAGAACTGTTCAATCCTTCCTTGCATCGCAGCAGGTGCAGCTTCTTCCCTGGATAGCGTCCTCCTTGGATATGTCGTCGATTGAACATCTCTGGGATTTCGTTTGTCGGCGTCTCATTTGTGATCCTCGTCCTGTTGCGTCTGCAGACGAACCTTGGGTACGCATACAAACAGTATGGAATGCTCTTGATCAGGCAGACATTAAAAATTTGTTTTTGACTCCATGCCACGTCGCGTAGCAGCACTTACTGCAGCGCATGGTGGCTATACTCAAAATACTAATTTCAATATTTTTTTATTGGTTGTTGGCTTTCTAAGTTTAATCATTTATTTGTACCACTATCACTCCTCTGTGCATTAAATTTCATTCAATTATGACGATTCCTTCATGGTGTGGCAATTTTCACAAACATGAGTTTATAAATAAGTAGTAATGATACCTTTATAGAGGCTGAAAATATCATCATGAACACCACAGCTGAGCGGATAAAAGTACATGAGTCTAGTAAATATATTTTAAGTGCAAAAAAAAAAAAAGTAAAAGTTTCGAGAACACATGAGCGAGGTTTAAAATATTGTATTAAATAGTCATACCAGTAACACTAAGTGTTTGATTATATATTTAAAAAAAAAAAAAAAAAAAAAAAAAAAAAAAAAAAAAACGAAAGTAAATCAAAACTTGATCTAGAGATTCAAGGGATCAGATATTCAAAATAAAATAAAGTGGAAAAATGAAGACATAAGGTATCATTGAAAAGTACCTTATCGATTCAAAATGTTAAAAGTTTTTCTTTTCTCTTTTTTTTTTGCTATAGCGACGAACGCTTGTAGTTCAGAAAGAAAATAATAATACGTAATAACTATGTAAATAATAACACGTCCAATAATAATAATAATAATAATAGGTTGAAAACTTCACTATGGAAAAACAAAGCACTCTAATAGTTTCAAAAAAGAAGAACTGGAGGAGAGTTTAGCATAACTATTTTATTAATAATTAAAAACAATAAAAAGAAGGTGAGGACTAGGGTGGGGTGAAAAACTTTTTTTTTTAATACATTCAATGTTTCAATAGTGCAGAAATTTGCCCACTGACATCCTAATAACGAGAAAAATAATTTAAAAAAAAGTTTATTTAAAAAAAGTAATTTTTGAAATCGCGCAAGAGCCCTCAAGTTGAGAAAAAAGAGAAAAAATCAGCAGTTTTTAAAGACGCATATTTTTTTCCAAAAAACAATTTAATTTTTTTCTAATAGTATTAAAAATACTCTTTGTAGTTTTCGAAATGCATCGAAAAACTTCGGAGCACATTGCAAAACATTTGAACTAGCGTATAAAGATTGAAAATACCAATTTTTTGAGCAAAAGTTATATTGTTTCAAAATTCATAAGCTGACATAAAGCTATAAAAATATACTATTAAACAAAAATTTTAATGCTGAAATGACCCAGGTTCACCACATGCCTGTCATTTCAAATTTTTCCAGGGGAGGGGGGCAAAGGGCGCAAATCCAATTCAAGTTTCATCAGAAAAAGACAATAACCAGTAGGCCTGGTTATTGTTGATTTAATATAATTACATTGATTTCTCAAAGTTTTTTTTGGGGGGGGGGGGCAGTTGGCCCCACGCCTCATGTAGCGGTAGCAACAGGTCAAGTCAAACTCACACCCTACCCAATCAATCAACCGATTTTGGTCTGATTCATTAGACTGAAATTCTTTAAATGCTAGTTTCGTATTAAACTTTTCATCAAAGATCTTGATCTGATTGTTATTTAAATGGTAAAACCAGCTTGGTTTTCATGCTTACGATACTTTCCGGCAGCTTATGTCAAAAGTTTTGCACATCTCTCCACCGATTGAGTGTGGCATCAAATTTTTAAGTTCTCGCAGGGTTTTGTCTTGCAGTTGAAAGATCTTCTGTTGCCGTTGTGTGTGTGTGTGATAACAATGGAAGTGGGGGGGGGGGGTATCAGCTTACACTTGGACTGATTAATAAGTTCAGATTAATCTGCTACTTGAAAATTAATTAAAGAAAATTTGAAGGATCTGGTATGGCGCTGCGTGTCGGTCAATATCACAATATCATCGCCACATCATAGTCTCTGTAGAGATGAGTTCACGCTCATTTTTGAGAGCCCGGCCCGAAAACTTGTAACCGAGTCCGTCCGAGCCCGGTTGATATTGCCTCGGACCTAAATCCAAGCCCGCTCGAGTGAAAAACCCGAGCCCACTAGTCTAACATGATTTTATAAAAGGTTAGTCTCAGCTATTGTTTTACATCTGAATATGGGTACTTATGTTGCAACTGCGATTGGGTTCGACCTGAGTTTTTTTTAAATCTTTCTGTTTGAAGGATGTTTTTTTTTTTTTTTAATATTCTTCATTAACAGAAGTTTGTGGGTCATTTTCAAAATTTGCTTACATTTGCTGTCCGGAGGTTAAAAAGACGATTTTGAAGCATAACTTATATTTTAAATTCAATGCGAACAATTATTTTCTGCAAGAAATCCCCCCCCCCCCTAAAGAAAAAAATTCTATCACTCAAAAAACTATTGAAATTTATTTGTTTATTTTTATATAAGTTTTTAAAAATGAGAATCAAGGTAAAAACGCTTGTCCATTCCCAATTTTCGCAAGTTCAACTATTTTTTTAAATACTTAATTGTATGAAAAAGTATATACAACAAATTATTTTTATATATTGACTATTAGTATATGATATTCATAAAAATATTGACAATAGTAATTTTTTTTCATTAAGAAATTTATGAATATATTGTGTCCGGGGCAGTTCTTGTCAAGTCCGTTACCCTAAGATTATTTTGGCTAAAAAAGGTATTTATTGCAGTCAAAAGATGGTAACACGTATTCAGTTAACTTCACAAACTAGTGACGTAACTATTTCGTACCATTTTGCTTTCCTGAGTCGAGAAGTATTACTGTGGCGTTTCGCACAAGATTTCTTCCAGGTGCGTATTTTTATTCTTTGTCAAGTCTGTTACCAAAGATTTTAGTATTAATTTTTACTTTTCTCAACTTTTACCCCGAAATATTGTTCATTATACAACTCTAAGAAAATGCATATTGTTGTTCAATTTTTTAATTCGATAACCTAGCCATAATTTGACATTTTGGTTGAAATGTCAAGTCCGTTACTGGTCAAATCCGTTACCAAATGTCAAGTCCGTTACCATACAGTTTTTGATCAATATTTTAATGATCACAAACATCGTTTTAAGCTTCAGGGACACAAATAATTTCAAATGAAGTTGGTTCTAGGCGCTATGATATAGTTTAAAAGTGAGATTTCATATCGATTTTGTATGTTAACGGACGACAATTTTCCTTGCAACTTCAAGTTATTCAACAGCATTTAGATACTTAATTATGCATCAAAGTGTACAACCAATTACTTTTTCATGCACCTAAAATATGTGACAAAACATCTGTTAGTGATTCTAAAAGAAAAACGCAAGTTAAAAAAAATACTTAAAAATTCTGAAATGTAAGCATATGGTGAAAATTACCCTTGTGAGTTTTCTCAAAACGCTCCAGATTAAATGCATTTCTGTATAACATATTGCAATAGTAATCGCCAAAAAAGTAAATAAATAAATGTCAATTTATTTTCTGTTTTTATTTTTGTTAAATTTTCACATTGACGATTGAATAACTTAGCTGGACTCTTCTAGCCTGCGGAAGACAGAACGACGAGTTTCCTTGAATTACGGGATCAATGCTTTTTTTAAATATTATTCGGAAAGTGTCCTGTTGTTTGAATGACCTTTAGTAAATGCTTTGGACGGTCTTTCACGGTCTAATGTATCTTAATATCAAACCAAATAGGATCGTAGGTCTTAACTATAAATTTTCAAGTATTTGCATTATGTTTGGCGATCTAATTTGGGAAACATAGAGTCTTAATATCCAGGCCCGGATTACCCAATAGGCCATCCTAGGTATTGGCCTAGGGGCGCAAGCTCGTAAGGGCGCATATGGCGGAGGACAAAATTAATACACAGTTCGTTGTAAAAATAAATAAACAAAAAATAAAGGAAGAAAGAAAGAAAGAAAGAAAAAAAAAAAACAAGAACGCAAAGCGCTATAAAATATATAGAGAAAAAAGTTCAACTAGAAGGGATTGCAAAATGCCAATTCAGCAAAAAAAAAAAAAAGCAATTGGAGGGAAAGGGGGCGTAAAGCTTGAGTTGAGGTAATTCATTTTCTGGTCTAAGCTGATACTTTTCCATACCTTTGGTTTAAATAATCATTTCTTGAAAATATGGCGCACAGGAAAATTAGTAAAAGTCATGGTACAGACAATGGTCAATATGAAACTTATTTATGAAACAATTTTTCTCTCTATAAATCATGTCAGTATTTTTTTTTTTTTTTGAAATTAATAATTTATTGATTCATATTTATTTAGGACTGCCAATTAATAGGAGAGCCCAAAGTTAAAATTTTTGGGAGGGGGAAGTTAATTTACCGAATGTGTGTGTGAAACTTCAAATTTTTGTTCAGGATAAAATACGAGCATGCACAAGTATCAACATTTAACGAAAAGAGACATTAGACATCCTTACAAAAATGTATTGAATTGTTATTTCCAAATTTTCCAAACTGGCAGACATTATTTGCCGAATAAGGAAATTTTGGGGAGTTAGCAATGTCGAGGCACCTCTGCAGAATATATTGATTATTTTGCACTCAAACTACTTTATATATACTTTATATACACTCAAACTTTGTATGTATTATTTATAATTACGTCAGTTAATGGGTCAGTTATTTTCCAACATATTATTTATACACATATATATATTGTTTTTTTTTTGCCTTCAAAACATTTTCACGAAGATCTAAGCCAAGTGGAAAAAAAATACAGGAGATGCCTCGAAATATGTTTTAAATAGAAGACCCTCCCCCCTTATTCTCCCAACATTTTGAAGATGGTCTAAAATTTTGAAAATTTTAGTTGAGTCCCTAATCCCCATCTTTTCACTCAGCGCCAGCCCTGTCAGATGCATTTGAGTTCCTATAAATGCATATTTAGAGCTTCAATTTCGAAACTTTTTCTATGGAAAGCTCTCAAACGCCTCACTTCCATATCATAAAATATTATTTAAAATTCCGTTTTTAGTCAGCAGGATCGAAAACTTTTTTGGGAAGTGACCCTGACTTCAGGCCTCTCCCCACCTCATTAAAAATCGTCTAAGACCTCGTGTTTAGGGTCTCAATTTCAAAAAATTTCCCAGAGAGCCCCCCCCCCCCCCTCCGGCATTCAGTCCTCATCTAACGCTATTCAAATCATCTAGTTGTTTTCAGGGCTTCAGTTCCGAAACATTTACGGAAACGAATTACCGAACGCCGTCGTTTCTCCTAATGTCCTCAAAGATAGTTTCTCATTGCTTATTTAGGACTAAAATTTCGAAAACTTTCTGGGGAGAATGGCTAAACCTCATCCATTTCTCTAACAACATAGGGAATGCCCCACAATGTTTTTGGTCTTCAATTTCGAAAAAATTTTGTACTAGAGTTACCGATCGTCCCGAATAAAAAATAACCTTCTAAAATGGCATTTTAGGACCTCAACTTCGAAAAAGTTCCGGGAGACCTCTCTCGATTTCCGCCTTTCCCCAGCATCATTAAAGTTCATCAAAATTTTCGAAATGTTGGGAGGAGGTGTTCTCGAACTTATTCCCTTTTCTAACATCATCAAAGATGACTTGCAATTGCGTATGTAGAACTTCAATTTTGAAAATTTCAGGAGGGGGGGGGGAATTCCACGGGTATATGACTGTCATTTCTAGGACAAAAGCAGTATGTATTTTGTAACATCTAAAGCAAAATACACGTTGTGCAACCGATCTTTTCTCCTGGATTATTATAATTTTTAAGCTGAATTTAATGGAATAATTAAATTTTCAAAACACATTTTACATAATTTTAGAAAAATTATGAAAACAAAAAGGTAATTGACTGACATGCAGGGACGTCATTTCAAGTTTTTCCAGGGGGGGGGGGGGCAAACGGTCCAAACACAACGCAATTTCATCGGAAAACACAAAAAAAACCACGCCCACTTATATGTAAATACATTGATTTCTCAAAGCCGGGGGGGGGGGCAGTTAACCCCCTGCCCCCCTAAATAACGGACCTGCTGACATGATACTTTTTAAAATGTCAGTCAGTTACCATACTTTCAACACATTTTTAAAAATCATCCAAAATGTGTTTCAAATATTCAATGATACCATTAAATACAGCTTAAAAAACACAATTATCCTGGAGAAAAGATCGCTTGTTTAACGTATTCTTTGCTTCGAATATAACAAAATACTTGAATTGTTGCTTAAAAAATATCAATAATCTTTAAAATTACCCGTAAAATTGCCCCAGGGCGAGTTATCTCATTACTTTCCGATAAATGCCTTAAAATTAAATTTTGAAATCTTCAATTTTGAAAAATTTCACAGAGTTCAATCACATCCGGACCTTCCTTTTTTGTGCATCAAAGGAAAACAAATAGAAAAAAAGAAACTCATCTTTAATTTCATCAAATGGTAATGAGGGGATACGATTTTGACTGAGTTCGGATGCGTGAGGTAGGGCGCAGTTTTTAAGTTTGGCCTTGGGCGTAAATGGACGTTAATCCGGCCCTGTTAATATCCAGTTAAAACAGGTGAATCATTGGGTCATCTGAGGGGTCTGGAATTTTAGCATATAATTCTGGACCATTTGTTGAAATTTATGTGCTCGGGGCATGGAAATTTCAACAAAAAGGTGAAATTTCAGTGCCACACTCAATCCGTAGAGAGATGTGCAAATTTTTGTGGCACAGGCTTGTGGAGAAGTTTAAGGGCATGAGAGCCAAGATGATTTTCATGCATTTACAGCTGTTTTTTTTTATTATTATTATTTAGTAGACAACATTCAGATCCGGATCTTTAGTGAAAAATTTGATACTAAGTCAGAATTTAAAAGCAACTTCAGCATAAAAACCTCACCAGAATTGGGTGGCTGGATAGGCAAGGTGTGGGGGAGGGGGATTTGACTTTTTGCTACCTCCACGCGGTGAGGGTGAGTCCTGGACCAATTTAGCACGTAGAAAAGTATGTAAAGCATGAAAATGGATATTTAATTGTATATTTTTACAGTTTCATATCAGCTTACGAATTTTAAAACAACATAACGTTTGCAATATACCGTCAACTCGGTCATTTCGATTCATGGACTGCAGTTTCGTGCTTATTATGCACTCATCAGCAGGAACGTCATTTCAAGTTTTTCCGGGGGGGGGGGCAAAGGGTAAAAACACAATACAATTTCACCAGAAAACAACAAAAACCACGCCCATTTATATGTAAATACATTGATTTCTCAAAGTCAGGGGGGTAGCAATTGACCCCCCCCCCCCAAATGACGAGCCTGCTCATCAGCATGGTGATGAGTGAGCTGATGAGTGCATAATAAGCACGAAGCTGCAGTCCATGGATCGAAAAGACCGAGTTGGCGGTGTATTGCATGTTCCTGCCTTAGCCCTTGTTTAGGGGCGGTTACTCACTGCTTTATACAGAACGTTTGCTCAAAAAAAAAAAATAGTATTTTCAGGCTTTCTGCGCTAATTTAAATATTCGGCAATGTGCCCCAAATTTTTTCTAGGCAATTCGGTAACTACAAAAAGTACTTTTTTACACTATTAGAAATAAAGGAAATTTTTTTTTTTTTGAAAAAAAAAAAAAAAAAAGATACGTCTTTGAAAATTGCCGATTTTTTCTTAACTTGAATGCGCTTGCACGATTTCAAAAAAAAAACTAAAAAAAAAGTTATTTTTCCCGGTATTAGGGTGACAGTGGGCAAGTTTTCCACGTTATTAGAAATCGATTACATAAAAAAAGGATTTTTCGCTCCACCCAAGTGAGGATGTAGGTAAGAAAAGGGAAGGGAAGGTAATCCCCAACCTTAACCCTTCACCAAAGCAGCCTAGAAGTGCATTTTTGAAACTTTAATTTTGAAAGAATTCTGAAGAAGTTTTCTCGAAATCCATTCCTTCCCAAGTAGCACACTTCGTTTTTTAAAGGTTGTAAAATGGTTATTAATGTTGTAACAACCGCTAAAAAACGTTTATAAAACGTTTAAAGGTTATTTGTGCTACCTGGGCTCCTTTATTGTCATCAAAGATGATCTACAACTACGTATTTAGGAGTTCAATTTCGAAAAATACCCCCCCCCCCCCACCCATTGTTAAAGATCGTCAAAAATGCAGTTTAGGACTTATATTTTGAAAAATTCCGAAGATCCCTCGAACCCCTTCCCTTCCCTTTTATCATAAAAGATTGTCTAAAGCTTCATTTTTTTAGCAGGGGAGAGGGGACACATGTAAAGAGGGGGGGGGCACATGTGAACAAACGATATTTTACCCAGTTAACATGAAGAGAAAAATCTGAAAAAAAAATTATGTCGATGATAGCACGAGTACTATACCCAGCCTGAAATTTCAAAGATCTAAACTATTTTGTTTTTCAGTTACCATAAGGTCTTCTGTTTTTGAAAGGCGCCAGTTTTTCGTTTATGTTCCAATTCTCGAGTAAAAACACATCCTTTTTTTGTGTGTGTGTGATTTGAACTTTATGCATCTTAAAGTGTGATTAATAAAGTAAGTATGTGTGGCACTATTTTTGTATTTTTTTAATTGAAAAAAATATAGTTAAAAGTTTCAATATTCAATATTTAAATAAAATCTGAAAGAGTTGCAGAGAAAAGAAAGTTAGAACTTGCTAAACTTTTGAAATAGGAGCAGTCAAAAGTTATAGTTAGTGGACACTGAGTCCGACATCAGTTTTGAAAACCGCAACTATCAAGAAATTTGGGCTGAAGTCAACCTTGCTCCAGAAAATTTAGCTGTGAATGACTTTATCCTCGTAGAATTCACTATAACAAAGACAAAATTTCACTATGTTGGCCGTATTGAGAAAATGGAGAGACAGGAATCGTATGAGCAGAGTTGAGGAAGCAGAAAAATGAAACTTTTTTGTTTCCAAAAACAGGTGATACATGGATGGTAAACACTGATGATATTCTGCTAAAATTACCACCACGTACAATTTTAGATGGCACATGTCGAGCTGCATCTTCTGTTTCCTTTTCTGTAAAACTTGATGGCTACAATGTTCGTTGAATTGATTTAATTAATCATGCTGAATACATACTTTGACATTTTCATTGTAAGTGTTTGTTCATATGTAATAAAGAGCATACTTAAGAATATGCTTAGGTGTATTTTATACCATTTATGTACCCGTGTTTACTTGTGCCTCAGGTGTGTTTACAACTGGAGCAGATGTGAACAAAATTTAACAGATTTTAGACTTATTTTTTTGTCTGGAATTTACTGTTGAAAACAAGAGAGGTAACTGCACGAAAATATTAGCAAATGTTTGATTTATCATGTATAGCACTTGTTTTTTTATATCTCAAATTAATAATGAAAAAATATACAAAAATGTCATTTTCGTTCACATGTGCCCTCTCTCCTCTACTTCTAGTTCAATAAAATTTCTGGGGAAGAGCCCCGAACCCTTAGATAGCATCATCAAAGATCAGGTACAAGTGCTTTTATGAAATTTAAACTTCAGAAAATTACCGAAGGAAATTGAACCGAAAGTCTCCTCCCAGCGATATAACCAAAGATCGCCTAAAAACTGCGTTTTAAAAGCTAACTTTGAACATCTTTTGAAGGAACGTACACCCGCTCTCCGTCACGTACATCATTAAATTTAGTCTTTGAATTTCATTTTTAGGGTTTTAATTTCGAAAAAGCAAAATGCAGAGGATAACCACAGAAAACTCTTTTCCCTAATAACGTCATTGAAAGTCAGCTAAAATTACGCTTTTGGAGTTTTAATTCAAAAAAATTGCCAGTCTCCTAACTGCGTGTTTCGAATAATAATTTCTTAAATTTTCCGTGGATGAGCCCCTTTCTTCTTACCATAATTGGAGGTAATCTGCAATTATGTATTTAAGGTTACAATTTCAAAAAAAGTCCGGGGGATTGCCACTTGGCCTTTTCTCCCCTTAATATTACCGAAGATTGTCTAAAATATGTTCTTAAGATTAACTTCTGGGTTAAGTTAAACTACCTGGCGTGGGCCCTCGAATCTCTCCTCCCATCACCAAAGATCGTCTGAAACTACGCTTTAGAGCGTATATTTCAAAAACTTCACGGGGCTAACATAGTTGGAAGTAACAAGTTTCTACCTTTTTTTTTTCTTTAATTCAATTTCTAAACATTGACGGGAGCATGTCCTCGACCTTCTCCCTTTAACATACCTCAAAATCATCTTAAGTGCATTTTGAAGACTAAAAATTAAAAAATTTTTCAGGGATTAAACCTCTGAACCCCCTATTTCCGAGTTCATAATATACCTACGAATTTTTAGATTTATATTCTTCTCTTCTATATATATAAAAGAAAGTCGTGTTAGTTACACTATTTATAACTCAAGAACGGCTGCACCGATATGGCTAAAAATTGGTGGGTGGGTAGCTTAGAGCCAGGAGACGGACATAGGCTATAATTTATGCGTGTCAGTTACATAAATAGAAAAAATGTCTTATTGACTAAGCCTTTTTTGACACCTCCATGGCTGAGCGACGTAAAGCACACGTTCTGGCAGCTTTCGGAGCGCAGTATACAGGTTGCAAGTTAGCGGTGCGGTGAGTGTTATTTGACTTTTTTGTGAAGTAAATTATAAACAAACGCGTTACTTCCCTTGAAATTTATATGTGACAAGCTGTCAGAAACGATTACTCATTCCGAGGATCCCGATGATCCCAACCGATATGCCGTTTGAATTTAAAAGACTTCAATTTCCGATCCGTCTTGCATTTGTCATGACCATCAACTAATCAAAAGGCCAATCCTTAAAAGTTTGTTGTTTGAATCTAGAACATCACTGTTTTTCCCATTGTCAATTAATTATATGTGGCATGTTCACGGGTCGGAAGAAGCAACCGATGTACTAAAATACAGAAACAATAATGAATGGTTAATGTAAGTACTTAATTTTTTTTGTATTTTCTAATAATAAAAAACTTAATTAATTCAAAAATTTGCTTATTTATTGCCTTTAAGGCGGAACAGAGTTCGCCGGGTCAGCTAGTTGCTAATATACTTATATTCGAGAATGAATTTTTCATAGATCAGAAGATCTCACTCTTTCCATCTCTGCATTTAACATGGGCTCTAAAAAGTTAATGGGCCCACAATTTCGCACTCCTCCCTAGTTTCTCACTCGTGATGGCCCTGTGGCTTTAATGGGGGGATCTCAGCAACTTCAGCAGTAATTGAAGGGGCAAGTAGATAAAGGTGATATGTGATAATTTTGTTTTACTTACTTTTTACCATGGATAATATTCTTTTTTAAAGCTTTTTTCTAGAAATTAAAAAAAAAAGTGTTGCATATCATCTTTATTCACTTGCCCCTTCAATTGTGTTTGTGAGTTAACACAATTGAACACACACTACTTTGAATTTGTGTAAATCGGCGAAATTCAAATGGCACATATCACCTTTATCCACTTGCCCCTTCAATTGTAACTCCTTTGCTCTAAAATATTATTTAAAATTTCTAAAGACCGTTAATTCGAAGATTTACTATTGTTTTTTTCAAAATTTATTTATTATTTATTTATTTATGATTATTTTTCTTTATTCGTTTATTTTTTACATGTCTAAAAAATTTTTTTGGCCTGCCCTGGATATTCATGTTGGCTAAGGCCCTGGAATCAACCAGTACCTCATTAACTGCCTAACGAGCATAGAGTTCAGTTTTTGACCAAATGGACAAAACGAAGGCTCGTTTTGGGGGTTTTGTACGTCGTAACGTTGCGTGTGCATAAAAAATTGAGCTTATGCTATGTTTCAAGACCGGCATAGTACTGCTTATTGATTAAATTTGTTTACCTTTTTAATGAAATATTTTTTTTTTATTTCATTTATTTTCTTTTCAGGCTGTCGTCATAGCTGTACAATTTACAGAACGATAAAAAATACAATTGGGCCTCCGTGACCAAAGCTAAGTTGTCGAGATTGCCTGTTTGCACTGCAAGAGGTCATTGGCTCTATTCCCATCAGTGAAATGACTAAATCGTCAAGTTTGTGCTTCCATTGCTAGCGACCTAAGATGATTATCAGACTCAAATTTAGTGATTCGGATCATTGTTTAGGGTAGAACAGCCTACTTGTGTAACAAAAGCTCACTGATCAGTAGAATTTTGACAATTTGGTGCCAAAGTTGGTTAAAATTCACATTTTGGCAAATTTCCACCATATGTTATTAGCTTGTATCTGCTGAGAAAAT
>JAXGGA010018415.1:0-22138 GCA_038373865.1 Uloborus plumipes
GTTTGAAAGTAAACTAAATTCCCTTTTTTGGTTTTTAAGCATACGTTTTGCCCTACAAATATGGAATGCAATTGGTAGGGTCTCCACTATTATAGTCATTTTTTGTAAAACGTATCAGATCCCCAAGTTCTACAATAAACACAGTGATTGCTGATTTACTTTGCCTCAAAAGAAAGGTTAAATCAGCTCTCTCAATATTCTTTTCTGCTAAGACTTGCTTAAAGGTTGTTTTCATAATTCTTGAAAAATGACTATTGGCACAAGAAATTTGATTTTACAACAAGAATTATTCAAAAACCATGCAAATGCTAATGAATTTGTCAGATATTTTTGCATTCAAATCGTGTTGGTTTGCTTTTAAATATTACATTGAAACAATAAAACAGGAGAAATTTATTTCTAATTTAAAAAACATTACGTGGATTTAAACCTAATATTAAGGCAAGATTATTAAGAGAACATAAATATGAATGGTTTATATATTGAACTAAAATATGTTGCTTGATATGTTTTATGACATTGGTTTTTAAAAAATGGAGCATGATAAATTTATGAAATTTTCAAAATCTCTTTCCTTTACCCAATCTAAAGAAGATTTGACACAACTTTTCATATTGTAAAACAAATAGTCAAGAACAAAGAAATTAATACTTTCTAAATCATTTGGAAAAACAAAAGCTGGGGAGAAGGACATTGAAGGGAAAGGATTGTCCTCCTCCATATATGTATGAACCCTGATTATTCAACAATTAAAATAAATATTTACATTAAAAAAATAAGTAAAGAAGATTACTCCAAGAAAGAAGCTCAAGCATAAAACACATCAACGATTTGTTACGTCCCTAATTTTTTCCTGGCAGACATGTTTCTCGGAAGACAATTCCCGAGCAGCTCAACATCACTTTCATTCCATTTTTCACTCAAAGGCTCTGAAGGCAACTTTTCATTTCACAGTTATTTCTTTCTTAAGCATTGTAATATTATTGTACCAATTTTCAAACGAAGTTCATATTCACCATTCATTATGAGAATTGAAAGCGTTATCAAGTTTTTGAGGGTATAAAAGATGCACTTAATTTTAAAAACATACCTTAAATAACATGAATTGTGAAAAAAATTACTTTTAGACATCATTCAAGAATGAATATCAAAATGAAAGATAAAGCCTAAAAACTATAAATTTTGATCTACAGAAAAGTGCTAAAAGTTATCCATTAAATAGTCTCAAAATTGCTCTACATAAAATTAAACATTATATCGTCGCCACCATGCTAAACTAACGAATGTGAAAATTGGCACTTTTCAGGAGAGCCAAAACACTGCATATAACTTATTCCCACCTGACGTGTTTGGTTATTTTCAATTTTTAAACTTTTATAGATATCTTTAAGTGTAAAACTATCGTTTGAAAGTATCATTTTAATTTTAAATATTTGTGAAATCTGAACTTGAAAAACGAACTTGAAAAATGCAATTTTTCACATTCGTTAGTTTAGCATGGTGCCGACTATATGTATTGTAATTGGAATAAAATGAGTGTTGATAACAAGTTTTCAATGCATTATTGATAGTTAGAAAAAAAAAAACTATTTCATAAAAACATAACACAGATAAGTTATTCGGCATAAATTGTAAACATTTTGAAATATCTTTACTTTAGTACAGACATTCAAAGAATTTTCAATAGCATAAAAAACTTTTAATAGCATCCATCCGCAAGAATAAAATATTTTTATACAACTAAGAAAGGATAGACACAGTACACATGAAGAAACTTTTTCTTTGTAACTGACTCAATGACATTTTAATACCATTCAACTGGTACACAAAACTAGAAGAAATCTTACAGGTACATTTGTTAAGTTTTAAAATTAAGGGCCTAAAAGAAATGTCTTTTTTTTTAAAATGTTTTTTACAATTGTACGAACCCTGTAACATAGGTGCTGTCTCCTCTTCAACAAATGCACTTAGTACTGTGATCAAAATTTAAGAAGGCGAAGGAATACATACGTATTCTATGATCTTAATTTTAATACGCAGATGCCTGGACCAAACTTGGAATTCTATCATGAAACAAACACCCAAGAGACAAATTCACCTGCTGAGCTGCTGCTAAGTGCTTAGCACCCAGAAGAGTTTTTTTTTTTTTTGTCAAAGGTTGTCGACGCGCAGCTCGCCGCACTCGAATCTTATGTTGTGACAGTTGGCAATATGAAAACGAGTAAGAGTATATATATATGTATATATTTTTTTAATGCTTACTCATGGCATATTGCCGGAACAATTTTTGGGAAATATGCGAAAGGATGTCACCACACTTAAATTGCATGAATACATTATTAATATCCAACAATGCATCAGGATAAAATTGCATTTACACAGTTTTCAAAAATATTTTAATAGAATCTTAATTTTGTAAAAGAACATTTTAATGACCTTTCTCAAGATATGCCACTTCATTTACAAATATCTTGCTGCAGGGCTTCCATTCCAAAAATACAGCTAATGGACTACTGGATACTTCCAGCAGCCAAGAAGCTTGCGGTAAAAATGCTCAGTGTAATAACTTTTTATTAATACCAGCATTAATGAATTCTCTATTCAAGAATTCTGTGAGGAACATCCATCACTCGAATCTCGGAGGAGACCTTCACCCAAAATCTGTTTCGTGCGACGATCTCAAATGCCCAGAGAAGAAAATCACACATAGAGCAGGACTAAATCTCTCTCGATGGAAAGGAGACTTTCCAGATTAACAAACAAGCCCTGAGGAAGAGTGAAGCACCTTTGGAACGTATGAGAAATGATTAAGTACGAATGTGCAAAGCAAAGGGGCTGGTGGTGAATGAATTTGATCAGTTCTTAAAAATCTTATAAACACATGTCAACATAGAAGTAAAAAAAAAAAAAGAAAGAATGGTGTAACAGGTAATAAAAATATACAGCAGCATATAAACAAAAATAGAATAAAACAACTCTGTACATATGAACAATGAGACTCGGTATTAAAGCTTTGTTTCAGAAGTGGTCTCCCTTCCAATTGGCACAAATGAAAAATAATACCTTCGCAGCTGCAGGAAAACAAGCTCATCAGGCAATACTACGATACACAACATATTTACAAACAGTGACTAGTCAAAAAGTATCGGGCCTGTGACTTGTCGGTAGCTAACACATGAACAAGCAACAAAAGGGGAGTTTTCTCTTGCACCGTCTGTTCCCTAACCCTCACACAAGCACACCCTTGTCCTTCACGACGGGCAACTGACATTTTTGTGACGAATGTCGAGTAAGGAAGAAAACATATCAACAAAAATCTGCAGAAACATTCGAGACAACGGCAAACATCTATTCTGATAAGATAAAAAAGAATAGCCCGAGATGGCCAGACCAGTCCATTTCCCAAAGATGAAAAGTTTCATTTACATCTAATATGACGACATCGTGGCAGTGCAGCAAGCATGAAAGGACAGGATGCATTTTCATAGATGTCGTCGGGATTTCAAGAATGGGCCTCCCCCCTCTCGAAAACCCAACAGGAACCCTATATGGGAACAGACGGCCTACATAAAAAGAGAAAGGGAAAATGTGCCACGCGATCATTTGGAAAACCCCACCACCTCCTTTCGCGGTGGCGAACACACGGCGGCATCGCCATTTCTTTGGCAAAAAAATTTTACTTTACATATATATACACATTCGTGTGTGAGTACGGATTCCAGGCAAATGTCCATACATGGGCGTGTTTGTATACATATATATAAAGCACTTGCTGTAAAATTCCTTTACCAAACTTAAATTCGGCACTCTCCCGTGCCACACGAATCCGGAAAAATGCATGCCCGATGATTCGATAAAAGTCGGCGACTCCGACGACTCTGTGCAGCCGCCCGATTCGTTCAAATATAGAAAATACTGTGCAGTGTGAACTGAAGGTGCATGTGCAACAGAACTGCACACAAACACAGAAGTGAGTGGCTTTTTCTTGCTTTTAGAAAAGGTGAGAAAAAGGGAACAGCTCTTCCCTCCTCTTTTCTGAACCGGGCTGGAGAGAGCGTCCGTAAGCCACTGATGAGAAACGGCATCCTCTCACACCAAGTTGTATTCCTTCAAGTTCAACTGGAGAATGGTGTCCTTTACTGCAGCAAACACGAACCTGATGTTTTCCGTGTCTGAAATGAAGTAATGAGTAAGTCAATTTCCATATAACATGCTTATACGAACCCTGTATAAGCAAATTTTATCTAAGTCACTTAATTTTGCTGTTGAATTGCTATACACATGTTTCAGGTTTGGGGATTGACAGTTTAAACCATGGTGCATCAGACTGTAAACACTTATTTCAATACAAAACCAGTTGTCAAAATTGATATACATTGCATTTAGCTTAAAATGTTGAATGGCATAGTATATATCTAACAGTATTTATGCCATTACCTTGCTCGTTGAAATCAACTTAGTACTAAGGATTTTCAGAACTTTCATCCAAAAAAGCTTACATTACGCATCACACAGCATTAGGAAGAATGAATGAAATAAATAACTTAAGTCATTAAATAAATTAAAAGTACCTTGTCCTCTACTTCAGAATAAAAATCACAATTTAAAATTTATATTTAAAATCACTTACCACTTTCCTCCAAATTATTTTGAGCTTAGGTTTTGTAAATTTTAAAGTATACATCAATTTATTTCTCTTTCTTTTCAGTTTTTTTATTTTGCTTTTTTTTTTCTCAATAGGATATTTGGTAAACTTATAAATTAATAAACAAAGCCAAAGTTAAAATTTCTAACACTTCCCATAAAAGCATTTCTTAGCTTGATGTGTGTACAAGGCCAGCACATATTTGTGTATTACATAAACTGATATTTTTTTGACGGAAAAAAAAATCTGAGTTGTGAAAATTTGAGTTAAAGCTTTGTATTGCGTGATTTTACCCAAAGAAACAATGGACCAATTTTTTTTCAAAAGTTTATTCAGCTGATGAATTTTTTGAAATTTGATCCATAAACGTCAACCATTATTGAAGTACGTTTCATATAATTCTTATCTTAAGATTTAAGAGCTTTTAGTAACTGCCGACTCTAATGTCAGTTGAAAATAAACAAAATATGAATATACTAGGTGACCCGTGCGGAATTCCGCAAAAAAAAAAAAAAAAAAAAACTCTAAACTTAAAATTTAATACGTCAATTTTTATTGGCTTCATTTGCACAACATCGCCATATACTGCCGTCGTTCTGACAACTTTTCAGAGAAATCAAAGACACGTTCACTTTTACAACTACTACAAAAGTGATACCCTATATTAAAATCAAATACCCAAGGCTACTACTAAACTAAATACTAACGTTATCGCAAAACTACCATAGTATTTTGAAACAATAAAAGTTACAATTAAGGTTTACCTAGCTAAGCCTTGGCTTGAAATGTTGCATTTAAAATTGATTTGAGCAACAATGTAACGATTTTGACAGCTGAGCAAAAAATTTAACTTTTTCAAACTTCAATCGCTTATAAGTCGCTTAAACGTGGATTTTCGAGATTCTCGTTACGCGGCGCTAGCGGAGAAACGTTCTAAAGAACGCATTTTTTTAAATCTTTCGAATGAAATCAAAATGGAGACGATACGACAATTATTTCGCTAGATAGAGTCAATTTTGTGCCCAAAAATTGAAGTTCGAATAAAAAACGAACCGACACTTTTTAGAGAGTTGGTCTAATTTTCGTCAATAGCCCGCAGGATAAGCTTCAAAATCATAAATTTTCATGCAATTCGATAAAGAAATGAGCGAGTTTCGACCGGGTATAGGATTCGGCTTAGAGAAATAACATATGGAGAAAAGTTAAATTAATTAAGCTACTAGAGGCGGCAAATGTTTTTAAAAAACGGGTAACTGAAACTAATCGGAATATTAAATGGATAGAAAAATATTGAAATTTCAAACAAGGTATGCAATTTTCGGCATAGCATGAGCTTATAATATTGGCACTAGCACTTTAGTACCTCAGCACAAAAATGTCACATATCTTAGAAATTACAACATAATAATTACCTGTAGCACAAGTGAAATGTGAATAAATAATTTTCTCACTATCAGGATTCAAATCAACAAACATTTTCAAGATAAACTCTCTTGCATGAATTGCATCTTTCTTTGGTCCTGAAAAAAGAAAGAAGGTATTATATGACAGAATAGGGGGAGGGGCGCCGCACACACTTCAAATTACATGCTAGGCTTGCAATAATTACAAAATATGTCGATACAATTTTAATTACTAACATAGTTTTTGTCATCACGTAGTTGTGTATAAATAAAAGTAACAGCTTACGAATAAAAACAAGTGTTAGTAAGAAAAGTTCACTAATTATCTTAGCTCTGAAATATTTTTAGGGGCCGTAGAAATTTTTACAGGGTAAACTGAGACTCATACAAACTTGAAAGTCTAATTAGAGCAACCATGAGTCTCTTTGTATTGGACAAGCTGTGCACAAACCATTTTAAGCAGACAAAACTATATTATTGTATTATTTTGACAAACAAATAATACAATCTACTGCAAACATGTTTTGTGTCTACAAGATCTTCAATATGAATAAGTTTCAGTTTCAGGTCAGGACACAAGTAGCAATCACAATAACATGAAAGTTTTGTAGGTCTATTTTGCACATCATGTTTATTTTCCTCTCACGTTTATTTTGAATGTTAGTTTTTCTCCTTCCTAACATGATAAATATATATTTAAATAATAATAATAATTGAGAAAACAATAATAATAACACTGCATGAAACTATTTCTCTTTACTTTGGTTTAAAAAAATCAGTTCACTCAGGTAAACTATAACTTTTAAATCTTTTCTTTCAACTGTTTTGCATTCAAGCTTTTTTGTTGCTCTCTACTACTGGCCTCTACTTGTTTAGCACAACAGAGGTTAAACAAGGCTGAAATACTTAAAGCTTTAAAATAATGTAAAATATTATCAAAAAATTTAAGTGACCAAATAGTGACTACAATTATTTCTCGTTGTTAGTATTAGTGAAACTAGATACAGACAGAGAATCAACATGTTAAAATTTACTGCATATGTAGAATGTTTTACAACTGCTAATAACTATTGATATTTATTTTATGAACATGTTATCATGAAAAAAAATCGAAATGAGCTAATTTTTTTTTTTCTACTTTCATTTAGAAGATTTTATATAGTGTTGGGTATAATCGTATCTGATAATTTAATATTAAAGTGCTCCACCAGGGGTCTGAGAGGAGATTTAAAAAATTTTCGGAATCATTTTCGATCAAATTTTAGGACATTTTTAGGACAACAAAATATAAAGTTATGATGATTTGAATGTAATTTATACGCTTGATTTTTGAAGAGAATAATAAATTGTTTCATATTCTATCTTAAAAACTACAACAAAATTCATTCAATATTTTATTCTTTTAGTTAGTGACATATTATGAAGTAAACATTTCATCATACGATTTAAATCTGGGTTTATCTAAGCAGGTAATTAAAAAGAAAACCTTCCAATGAATTTAACTTCATAATAAGTATACAAATTAAGATTTTATTACAGAAGTAGAAAATCTTTTTATACAGTTTTTGTCTCTAATAAGAAACATAATTTTTCTTTTTTTTTTTCAAATGAAGTTGATTACACCCACAAATATACACATACAGGGAGGGTCAAAACTTCTCACAGCTTGGGAAAAGTGGCTGTGGGGATTTTAGGATTTTGTGGTTTTTCAAGCTATTAAAAATTATCTAAAAATTGTGTCTTAAACTTGTCTTAAAATTGAAATGACAAAACAATGATGAAAATTGTGAAATTCATGAACACCTTAATGAGACAATTTAATATTTTAAAATCATTTTTCAAAAAATCATGATAAAACTAATTCCTTTATCTGTTACTTAAAAAACCTTTCATAGTATTTATTTTATTTGAATGGCTGATAAGATAAACTTTGATAATATTCACCCCACTCCACCACACAGAACTGCAATTTGTGAGATAAAGGGAATACCAACTGTTTGGTAAGTTTAGCTATGACCTTGACAATTCTTACCTCTTTTCGGGCAATTCATTCAAAATGAAATGTTTTATTGGAGCGGATTTGAGTAGGAATCCTATATGAAAGTAACCAAACTCAATTTGGAACTAATTACCCTTGGCTATTTCCCTCAAAGGAGGTAATACTGTCAAGGTCATAGCTCAACTTTCCAAGAGTACATTTTTAATAAGTAGCAAAGCATTTGCAGGGCTTGCAGTAGACTTTTTCAAAATTTTAGGAAGATTTTGGCAAAATTTTAGGGGCAATTTACGATTTTATTTGAGTACAAATAAGTACCTGTTAGTAGCTTATTACCTAATACCTAACAAACTTAACTGAAAATACATTTTATTTCTCATAGCGTAAATTACAACCAACAAGTACTTCCACAAATGAAGAAAAAAAAAAGAGCCAAAACAAAAGCGAAATACTAATGCGTTACCCAATTTGTATAACATATTCATAAGCCAGAAGTCACGTTAATAATTTGCAGCCGTGTTTTCAAAATTTTCATTTTCAAAGATAGGCAAGTCCAATTGACCAGCTTCTGCAAATATTAATTCTGTGCAACAGCTATTTCCATAATGTTTTAACTACAGCAGCTTTATGAATTCTTTTAACTGCTCTTCATGCACTTTGATTTCAAAATTTTAAGATCATTTTTAAAAGAACTTTAAATGCTTATTAACATTTCTCGACAGTTTTTTTTAATTACGAGAGGTTTCCTATGAATAAAGTTCTTCACACTCACAACAATATTTTGATTTGAAACCAGCAGTGTAATCTATTTTTGTCAAAAGCCTTTCTACTCTGCCCCCTCCCCCCTTCAAGAGTATTGTGATATTTTAAGTAGTAAAAAAATTTCTGAATACCAAATTGAGTTGTATCTACAATTTTATACATGCAACTTATAAATTCACAACAAATAAGAAGTGATAAGTTAATGCTTTTTTAGAGGAGACAAAGTATGCAAATGGAGAAAAAGAAAAAAAAAACAGTAGAGCAAACATTTTAAAGAACTGTAAGGAATAATAATAAATATAACGGACCTACAGTGCGTACCGAAATGATAGGTCCACCAGCATTTTTCAAAATGTCGACTCTTAATTGGGAATAAGAAGCACTTTTTTGAATGGAGATTATTAATCATTAATCATTATAACTATATTATATATGATGAAATTTCTTTAAAATTAATCATTCCTTTTTAGTTTATTCAAAACTTAATTTTCAGACCGTTTCAAAAAGATAGGTCCACCTTCAGAAATTTTGCACCAATCACGCTTATTTCCAAAAAAATGCATAAATATCGTTGCCTAGTCTCACTGCTGGATTATGCTATCTGCTAATCCCGCAATAGATATATTTAAACAGATTTGAATGTCACGTAATCAAACAAAATGGGTTGTCGTTGTAGTCTTTCGCTGGTCGAGCAGGGGAAAATTGATGCATTTAAAAAGTGAGCAAAATCGATTAGAAAAATAGGTAAGGTTTCAAACAGATCGCATGACATTGTAAGCAATTTTTCGCGACTTAGAAATGCTTATGGCAGTAAAGAATCTTCTGTCCACCCATCAAAAGTGACACCCCGACAAAGGACTATCGTTAAGTACATAAAATCTGTAAATATGAGCTTATCCACTTTGGCCAGACAACAAGACACTTCAACATCAAAATCTACAGTTCATAGAGTGGTAAAGAAGTTGGACAATTTAGTTTACTTGAAGAGGAAGGCGGCTCCGAAATTGACTAAAAAACACAAAGAAAAGAGATTGAAATTTGCACAGGAAGCGATGTCCTGGAAATAAGATTGACATCAAGTGATATTCAGTGATAATTAGAAATTCAACCTGGATGGTCCAGAGGACTGGCAGTATTACTGGCACGATCTGCGTAACGATAGACAGATGTTCTCTCTGAAGCAAGCTGGTGGTGGTTCCGTTATGGTATGGGCCGGATTTGGAGGTGCAGGAGAAACCAATATAGTATTTGTAGACATTCGCTTGGATGCTGTAGGCTATCAACAGCTGCTTGAACAATATTTTCTTCCACAATCAGAGCACATTGGGGGGGCCATTCTTCATCTTTCAACGGAATGGTGTTCCTGTGTACATTGCAAAATCCACTTTCAAATGTTTTATGGATACTGGTGTTCATTTTTCAATTGGACACTTTGTTGCCACGACCTAAATACGGTAAAAAACATGTAAGGTATACTCGCAAGACCGGTGTTTGCAGGCGGATGGGCAGTACAACAGTGCAGCAGACTTGAAAACGGTTATCTCCTCCGAATGGTCAAAAATTGACACAAATTGTTTGCAAATACTTGTAGAAACCATGCCGAATAGGATTTATGAGCTGATTCATAAAAAAAATAGCAAAATTTCTTATTAATTCAACAGTAACTTGATGCTTGGTTCGGTGGACCTATCTTTTTGAAACAGCTGTTTCATGTAATTTTTGATTTCCTTATTATTCCTATTATTGGTATATTATTCATGTATTATTTCTCATTGAATGAAGTAATGCAGTTAATAAAATAACACTTCGTTTTTACTGGTGGACCTATCATTTCGACACACACTGTAATAACTCAAACTTAGAAAACTAAACGAAAACAAAGAAACGGAATCTTTGACTTAGTACGATTCACATCCTTTTCTAACGGTTGCATAAGAACTAATCGGTTGGATTCCCTGATTTTTGGGTTCAAATGCTATCGATCACATCTATATCAATGTTTCAAATCTATTTAATTTTTCAAAATTTTCATAAAACCAAAGATGAAGTCTGAAAACTAATGCTATATATTGAAATAATGCTTGTGATGTAATGTAGCAGGCCTCCTCGTGGTGCAACCTGGGTAACGCTAATTCTGCTACAGCTTTCTGCCGAGCTCTCCAAGCTTTTCTATAATGCATCTTTTAACAGAGCACGACTGTCTTCGTGCTCATCTTTTCCGTTTTAATATTGCAGAGATGAAAACAGCTCAAAGTCAAAAAAGAAGAAAAATTGTGCGGCTCAACATTTTGATAGTTTTTTTTTCTTTTTAATATTACGCAAAATTAGTCATGCGAGATTTCCTCTTAGTTTGACCGTGAAATGGAAGATTGAAGGCTTTTTATTTATTTGTAAAACCTGTTTTTGTTTATTTCCTATTTCTATCTTTTTAAGTCATACAAAACAATGCAGAAACAAAAAAAAAAAAAAAAAAAATGGGTGGAGGGGGGGGGTGTAATTTTAGATGAATTACACACTTGTCTCTCAAGAAATGAATTCTCTAAGTAATATTGCATGGTCTTGTTATTTTGATAAATTTTAAAGATCAAAAAAATGTTTACCATTTTATTGACTAAGACCTCGAATATGTAGGCTGAATTTTCTTAATTTCTACCTCCTACAACGGAAACTTACGTTTGTGGCAGCATGCCAAAATAGAGCACATAGTTTGCCAATAATTGCATTTCATCCTTGAGGTTTCAATCCTGCTGGATCCTAGAACGTTTCTATTATTTTGGAAATTGGAAGTAATTACAACCTCTACTACTTTAAATCAACTTATTTTATGTTTTATTTTAACAATAAATGAAAACACATATTTTTTTCTAAACATGATGCAACATTAACTTTTAGATCGTAGAAAGAATGAAAAAATAAAAAGAGCGGAAAATCAGATCCGCGGAAGATTTTCATCCTTGAATATTGTTTCATCTCCTGTATGTACTCTTTGTGATTTTGGACAAAGTATGAAAGCTTCCCACCTTAACAAATGCTCTGCATTAACTGTTTGTAGTTCTATTTCTGAAAAATATTGGAGAGCCAGAAGTCTAATGGCCTAGTGGTCAACCATCTGGCTGGCATTTGAATTATTATTGCTCGTGGTTTGAAGTGATTCAGATGCTACAGGATTGACGTTTTTGAATTGATTCAGATGCTACAGGATTGACGTTTTTGAATTGATTCAGATGCTACAGGATTGACGTTTTTGAATTGATTCAGATGCTACAGGATTGACGTTTTTAAATTGATTCAGATGCTACAGAATAGACGTTTTTGAATTGATTGACATTAAATGACGAGCCTAGAAGTAATCTACACACAAAAGAAAATTACACAAGGTTTAAACGAATGGTAAGAATAAAATTATCGATGTCTAAGTGGTGAATTTGCATAGTAAACTAAAATGAGTGAGTTTTACAGAAGTGGATGCAAACAGATTACGAAATTCGCAAATAATGGAAATAGGTGGATAAGAATTAGCTAAAAATGGTTGAAATTTTACAATCAGGTAAAATTTTATTTAGGTGGAGTAGTAAAACAGTTGTTTTAAAGATTAAATAGTTCTTTCTTAAGAGGAAGAATTTTTAGTCTGTCTCAAGATGAAAAGTAGTGCGAAAAGTGCATTTTTTAACAAAATATTTTGTAAATGTCTATTTATCACATTAAATATCTGGCAAAAAGTTCATTTTTGAAAAAAAAACACTTTAAGAAGGGTCTGTTAAATTCTCCTAAAAATCTCCTGTAAACTTTTCAATTTATTTTTTTAAGAACACAAAAAAATTTAGTACATTTTTAGGAATTTAAGGAGATGCAATTTTTTTTAGGAAATTTAGGAATTTTAGGGGGAATGCAAACCCTGCATTTGATCACATTTCCTTCCCAAAACTTTTTTTTTTTTTATAAGACCTGCTTTGGAAGCTATTTTTATTTTCTCTGTTATTTGACTTTTATATATATTTTTTTAAGAATACAAATGAAACTGCAAGAGTTATAAAGTATAGATAAGACAAACAACTTTATTTTTAGTAAATGTTTCAGTTCATTGCACCCCCGACCTCAAGCAACATGGGTTTTTCCTTCATTTTTAAAGAAAACTAATGAGGAATTTTCAACTTCATATTATATTAAAATATAGGTGTATCATCACAAAAAGTTTTACTTTAAGGTTCAATTTTCTTTTTCTGCACAAGTAAACAAGTAAAATAATAAAAATTTTAGGACAACTCCTAGCCCTGGCTCCACAAATGGGAAGAAATATATTTATAATTGTTAAGTTCTGTATTTTTAATCCATAATTTTGAATGAACTGGAAAAATAAGTGGACAAAATGACATTTTACAAAGGAGGATTTCTTTTAGAGAGGGGAGGGGCTGGAAACAATGGGACAACCATGGGTTTGGTTGATACTTGTTAGCAATCAATACATTTATGTTTTATACATACACGAGAAAGACAGGTTTTGTACATAAAGTGACACAAAATGGACCCCGCAACATGTTTTTTTTCAACAGCTATAACAATGAATGAGATTGAGATTTAGTAGAAAACAAATCAACATACCATCGTACTCTGGGAAATAATCCACCAAATGAGAATACATTATTTTTTCTTCCAGTAAATCTTTTTTGTTAAGAAACAATATGACAGAAGAATTCTGGAACCATGGATATGTAATAATCGTTTTAAATAAAGCTTTACTTTCTTCCATTCGATTCTGAAAAAGAGAAAAACAGAATATAGAGAAGCATGAAATTGAGAATCCAAATAAAATCAACTAGGAGAAAAACAGCTTCACTGTAAACAAATGCTATGAAACCACAAAGCAAAGCTTAAGCTCTCTAGACAATGACTCACAAGCATATAAAATATAAATAACCATTGATCATGTAACTTAATTTTTCTTCAAAATACTTTTTAACAATCAGCGAACACTTTTAACATCTGGGATGCTTAAATTTTGTTTGGAGAAGTGAAAATTATTGAGCAATTCCACATACAGTTTAGACTTGGCATCTAGCAAGCGCTTTCGCTTGTTTTTTTCTTCCCCCAATTAACCTTCTGGATCCGGACTATTCGTATGGAAGTTTTCCTTTCGAGACGGGCGGTACAAGTGTTGAACGGTAGATCCCTTTTCCTCTGAAAATGGGAAGGTGCAAAGGCAAGCACTTAGGTTTTATGACTTTGCAATTTGAAAACAAAGCCGTAATCCCCCAGTAAGGGAGTATGAAATCTTGAAAAAATCCTGTTTTAAAGGGTAGAAGCAGGGACGTCAATTCAAGTTTTTCCAGGGGGGGGGGGGGCAAAGGGTCCAAACACAATGCAATTTCATCGGAAAACATTAAAAACCACGCTCACTTATATGTAAATGCATCGATTTCTCAAAGCCAGGGGGGGGGCAATTCCCCCCTGCCCCCTAAATGAAGGGCCTGGGTAGAAGCGAAGATTTCAATCCTGTCCTCAAAAGGAAAAAAGACTTGCGGTACAGCATGTGTACCACCTGGTTTTTAAAGGTTAAAGAGCACTTCTGCAACAAGAATCTGAAGTAGGGTTTCTGCTACAGCAGCATTTCTTGCAGATTGCAAAAATACAATTTAAATGATGCAAATTAAAGAGGCATTTCATCTCTTTACCCAAATAAAGTGAAAAAAAGAAAAAACAATGTATGATCCAACAGATCGTGCAACTATGGCGATTTTTTGAACTTATTCATATTATAAATCTCAGCTAAACTGTGTAAACTGTTATTAAATAAAACAAAACTTGGTCTTCACATGCATTATGTCCCTCCAATAATTGCTTTGTTGGCATTTTAAAAATCAAACTTGCATTCTCTCAATGCTAAGTATGATGTTAAATTTTAAATTAAAAAAAGAAGAAGCTACTGTATTTAAAATCTTTTGATGTCATGGTATAGTAGACAATTTAGCACTCTACTCAAGCTCCCCCCCCCCCCACACACACACACATTTTTAGCTTTTCTGCTGAAGAACTTATGAACTCAGCTTAAATCCTGCTCTGAAGTAGAAGACTCCCTCTAGACTGACTACCAGCAGTTTGGTTTAGAAGCAGCTATAAGAACTGACTGAATGACAGGGACATTATTTTTACAATGCCTTAATAAACAAGTTGATGCTTTTGCCTTTTAAACAGTTTTGACGATTATACAGAAATGTGAACAGCAAGCATGTTTCTTAATTCATTTTGCATCTTTTTATATTCTTAGATAATTTTTTTATTTCACCAGTAACTTTTCTAATTGGTTCAATACTTAGTGTTCACAATTTTTTTTTTTTTTTTAAGGGCAGGGCAAATTTCTGAGAGAGGGCACTTTTCATGGAAAAAAGGACACTTTTTGCGGATTAGAAAGACACCCTGGCATACCCATCGATTTAGAAGACAAATTTCTTTATTTGACAAATTTGAAGGCAGTGCTGCATGTGTTTTAAAAGTAGCACCTAACATTTCTTATTCGATCTCGGTGCGAGTGCATGCTTTATCATTGGGTAAAATTAACAAATTGATAATTTTTTCCTCCTAAACAATTAAGTTCATAATGCGCCTGAAGACACTTTCTCAACGTGTTAAACCATGTTCTCATGTACAGTTGTGAAAAAAATTACAGAGAAAAAAACTAGCAACAAATTGCTCATAAATTTTATATTTAGATTAAATTATGTATCTAAATACAAAATTTATGTACACCATTGCATGATCTTTCATATCTGCACCTTTCTATTACAGGTTGCTGCTTTTTAAGTAGATTTTTACTAGTTCTATTAAAATTATATTGTAAAATAACAATAATTGATTCTCTCATACTGCCCGATAACAAGAATGTCACACACAAGTTTCATGAAAGTTATTTTACAAATGTGATTCAACCTTCTATAACTCATTTTTAAGACACTTAATAACTGTCTCAAGATGTATGCAGACATTATTACAATTTGTTTAAAAGGGATATTCCGATGTCTGAAAAAAGAGACAGGACAAATATTTGCCCCGAAAATCTTTGATAACATATTAAATCAAATATTTACTTGTAATGCAGCTTTAAAATCTTGAACCAGAGACTTAGAATTTAAACATTTTTCAAAAACTTCAGAATGATTAGCACCAGTAGGAAAAGAAGCTAAAACTTTCTACTTTCTATACTTCAATGGTGTCTCTTATTTTACGGTCATTGGTCCGAAATAAGCCAGTGCTTAAGTTTCAATTCAAAATTAGTACTTTTACAGCTATTTTCATAAAATCAAAAGGCCTGATGTTGATAATAGAAGAAAGGTAGTTTTGAAAACTGTGTTACAGATTTGTATAGCTTTAGATTATTCATACATCGACACCGTAATGACGTCATTGCTAACTGAAATATATATTTCCACAGTGAATGCTTTTGTTAAGATATCTTTAAAGCATACCTTTTTTTTTTTTTTTTTAAATAGCTGTTTCAAAAATATATTAAGGTGCCCCCATTAGTTACCCTTTTTTCCCTAACCTAACAAAAGAAGCTTGAAATTGAGCTTGCACTCAATCCTAGGGTTTCTATTTAAAAAAAAACAATAACCTCTTAGAAATCTCCTTCTTCTCATCACCTAAAGAAAGCCACTTTTTATAAGCATCAGATTTTAAAATTGTTTATACACTCCCACTATTTCAAAAAACATACCTAAAATTGGGCTCATCCGCACACGTAAGGGGGCTCAAGGGCAAGGGGAAGCTTGAGCCCCCTCAAGACTTAAGTAATCTTCTTTCTTAAATAGTTAGAGGAGTATAACTATCATTCAAAACACTTCAACAAAAACACATTGTTGTCAGGGACGTCATTTCGAATTTTTACAGGGGGCCAAAGGGTTTACCAAAAAAGTGGCAAAAACCACGCCCACTTATAGGCCAATACATTTATTTCCCTAAGTCAGGGGGGGGGGGGCAATTTTCTGTAACATTTTTTTTTTACTTATATATTCTAATAAGCATTGGTTTTTCTTTTAGAATTATAACAATGTATTTTTGATTACAAGTTTCCACCTGTCTTCTAAAAACACAAAATTATGAGTTCACTTAAAATGCTCAAAGTATTAAAACAAAATCTTTCATTACTTTCTACACAGAAAAAGAAAGTTAAAGTTTTAATTTTTTTGCCCTAAAGCGTTTTAAGTTTCTTAGTGCCCCCCCCCCCTAATGACAGATGAGCGCCTATGATTAAGCTCCAACTTTAAAAATATCTACAGGGTCAACTCTCAGACACCCCTTGCCCAAGTCAAAGAAAACCTAAACTAGGACTTTTAATACCATATTTTCTGGTAGATAAGGCGGAGACATGTTTATAGGTTGAATTTAATGCGATGTAAAAGTTTTTTTTTTCCTTTTTGTTTAAAGATCCTGTTATGTTTACTTAAGTAAAATAAAGCAAGTTAAGAGTCTGACATCGAAAGCCACAACTATAACGCCCTTGAACAATTCTATTTTTGAAAGGGTGAGGTGCCAGCATTCTGCTTATTCCAATAGCCCCGTTCAGATGGCGCGTTTCTACCCCGGAAAGAACCCGCTTCGAACCGCATTCCGGGTTTTTGTGGAGTTAAAGCGGAACTTTTCCCCTCCTGTACTCGACTGGAATCAAAGCGGGGGTTTTACCCAGAATGCACTACACTCATCGAGTTTGTTTACGTCCGCCATATTCGATAACACATCGTCGAATTCTCTTTGTGCCTTTGTCTTTATCGTTCTTCGTGTTCGGTGTTCTCTTCGGCCATGGCTTCGAATTTAAATGAAAATGAAAGATGGCAGGATGAGGAGACCAAACTCTTAATCAAGTTGTGGTAGGAAGCAGACGTCCAGGTCAAATTGGATGGGACGGTCCGCTCCAATGCCGTCTACAAAACTTTGGCGACACAGCCTGCTGAGCACAGGTGCCGAAGGATCCATCAGCAGATTCGCAACAAAATGAAGTCGCAGAAAAAATCATACAAAGAAGTGAAGGATGCTTGCGGTACCAGTGGTACTGGTTCCGAAAAGAGACGAACAGAGTAAACAGAGCAAAAAGGAGGCTGGGTAAAAACGCTAAGGATGATGGATAATTCCGTTTTGTGGAATAAAACCTCTATTCACATGTGAACGGTGGATTTGCCGAGCGGTTTTTTTTCGGGGTTGGAGCAGGGAAATGCGAGGGAGAAAAGCTTCACGTGAACGGGGCTAATGTTATTTTATCTTCCTAGATCCCATAAGAAAGGGGAATAAATTAAGAAAAAAAAACATAACCAACATGTCTAATAAAGGAATCCAAACGAAAAACAAATTAAAAAAAAATTGCAGCAAGGATGGGAAGTAGGGTTGTAGTAGAAACCATTCAGAGTAGAACAGAGTTACTATAAGTTGCATATATCGCGGAAATATAGGATTGTTTTAAATATCTAAGACATTGAAACACTGTTTTCAAATTAATGTTATAAATTCTTTGTCATTGTTTTTGAGCGATGATAATGCAAGTAATATGGCATAGGTGCTCACACATTATATTTTGGACAAAGTTTTATGTGGCTTGTACCATGCAACTGACCACACGGACATGGAACAAAAGAAAAAAACTCGCTTTCTGGAACAGATACAATGTGTGGGGGGAGGAAGAAGGCCAAACAACGATGACGTTCCATTGGGAGCAAAAGGGCTGACCTCATGATTTTCAGTGTTTCTTTTAAACATCAAACATCGCTTTCTCCCCCCTCCCTCCAGCATTTTACAGGTGGGGCAGGGTGCATTTCATCCCGTCTTAGGAGGACAAAGCGCATCTGCACTTTTTAAAAAACGGGCAGGGCACCGCGCCCTTCAAAAAACTGCTAACAGGAACACTATCCATACTTATGCTTTGGATGGAGCTCCTAATTTTATGTTTTGCTGGCATTCAATCATTTATCAACGCATTCTACATAAAAGATTTAACAAAAAATAAATAGATAAATAAATAAATACTACACAGGCATAAACACAGAATGAAAGAGTTGAAAAGGTTATTCATTGTATTAATATATTTATATATGGATAAAATGATTCAGCAAGAAATACCTCATTATCAGATTCAAACAGAATTTGGTCATATTCACTTAGTGCAACAAGGAAGATAATAGATGTCACGTTTTCAAAACAGTGAATCCACTTCCTTCTTTCAGATCTTTGGCCACCAACGTCAACCATTCTGTAGGGGGGAAAGGATCAAATTAGCTGATCAACAATGCCACAATAAAGGGAAAAAATTGAAGAAGATAAAATTCAATTAACTCTATACCTTTCAAATTTATGATTGTTTGTTGAAGCAAAAATAGTAAGAGTAAACATGTGATACAATGAGAAAAAGCATGACAAACAGGATGTGTCATCAGTTACAATAGATTGTTAAACTGTACTAAGTTACTACAAATGAAATGTTAGACTTCTTTGATGAAATTTATTCTGTATGTGTTTATTTAAACTGAAATATAGTTGATGGTAGAAGAAGGCTCCTCTTTCTGAATTGGCATGTGCCCAGGGCCCTGCAATTGATAGGGGTCTCCAGTATGAGATGTAGATTACTATCTCAATATCAAAAAGAAGTGGCATACTGGAGAAATCTATTTAAATATTCATTTAATGTGACTAAAAAATTTGAAAGCAAATCTGGAACCCCGCTTAAGTGCTTTCTTTTTCTATTCTAACAAAATTGCTGTTCTGTCAAGGTCATAGGGGCCCCATGATCCTAATGTGCCTAAGGCCTTCATAGGTTACAGACAGCCGTGAGTAAAAGCACAATTTTCTCTCTATTAACTAGATTTTTTTCGGGAAAATTATGAAGTCATTTTTCCCATTTACAAATATGTTTTCATATATAACAAACAGTTTAGTTGAACACATTTCAGATGTATTGCTCCTAAAAAAAAAAACTTTCAGCAGTGTATGTTACAGAAAAGGTTTATTTTTAAAAAATAACCAATTTCAGAATTTCATTTTTAAGCAATTTCATCAAATAGCAACCAAATTGGTCTATTTCATGAGCCAATAAAAAATGAATTTCAAAGTGAAAATATGGAAAACTTTCAAGCCTGTATTACTCACCTGAAAATGATGGAATCAAGGTCAAAAGGGTATTCTATGATGCCGGTTGTGGGTACTCTGACCCGAAGGATGTCTTGTTGAGTGGGTAAGTAGTCTGTTGCTGCCAACCTGTCAATATCTGTGAGATAGCTAATAGAAAGAAACAAATAATATAAGTTATTTTAAACGCTAGTACTTCTTTCTCTACACTTTACACACTTTTTATTCAAAGACCCGAGAAAAGCTTGAATGAACCAAAAAATAATTACATTAAACAATATGCTATAGACAGAGCCCGATTAGCCGCTATAGTTAGTCATTTGAGGGGCTTCCGCTTTTTCTATTTTTTGAGGGGGACTGGGGTATGTCTAGGTTGGAAAAGGATTTTTTCCGATAACCCCCTTCTTCCTCCCCCCCCCCTAAAAAATAATGGTATTCTATTAAAGCCTACTAAAAGCAATCTAACTCTTGAGGGCAATTAAAGAGATTCAATAAGTTTGAAGCAATTTTAATTGCATTTGATTCCTCACAATTCCTATCTCTAAAAGGCACTTAAAAACAATCTGCATAACACAAATGATAATTCAAAAACTTCCAAATTTTGAAACAATAGTCACACTTTGAAATTCTGATATATATATATATATATATATATATATATATATATATATATATATATATATATATACATACATACATATTATATATTTAACCCATAAACCAGCCCTTTTTATTCCCACTCCCCTCTTTTAACCACAAACAATAAATTTTATTCTAGTCTTTCATTTTGCATGTTAGTAATTTTTTTTTTTTCATTTAAATGCGAACGTTATACAGGGTGAGTTTGATCGAATCTGCCATACGAAAAGGGGTGATAAAAGAGCCCAAGTGGAGTATAGAACCACCCATTAGCGGTGTCAATTCTTAACCGTAACCGAGTAATATTATATTTCAGAAAAATTCGCAAAAAAACAAAATTTTGAGAAAAAGACCAATTTCTGAACTTCCTGTCGGACCTACATATACATACAAAATAAGTACATATTTGGAAAGAGCAGACAAAATCCTTTAAAATGACACTTTTTTCATCAAGATAGTCGCACTTCACAGTGAGTTACAAGCTTTCAAACACTGGAAACACTCAAAAATGAAATTTCATCGAACTTTTCAGTCAAAAATTTCAGAAACAACCGTATGAGCTACAACCGGTCAAATGCACCAAAAACTTTCCCATTTCACTAGCTTTCAGATGATACAACAGAAAATTATATTGGGCTTCAAGTTCAGCAGATATTCTGACTTTTGTTTGAAACAGTATGAAAATCGCCCTTTGTCAGAATATGGAAACCAGCAAAAAGTCAGACTTTTATGTTCTAAATTTTCTATTTCATGTAAGTGTACTGGTTTATTTATTCAAGAAAAGGAAAATTTTATAACTAAATATTAAATTATAACACTTTATTAAGTTAATAATCACAACAGAAGATAACAACACGTAGAAACAAAGGAAGCATTACTTTAACGCGCTTTTCACAAAGAAAAATTCAAAATGAAATGAGTTACACTAACATCTATGAGTACATTTACATGTAAACAATCCTCAAAATTTCCCAGAGCTACTGAAATTATCATCTCCCACACCGGATAGATGCCTTGGCCTTTTAAGAGCAAAAACTACCGTCGCTCTCAATGAAATTTCATTTCTCATTTTTGCTACTGCTCCATCAAGCCAAATGCGCAAGTCCTGCAAACTGGTTGCATCTGAGCGGTAAACTGCTTGTTTCAAGAATCCCCAAACAAAGAAGTTCACTGGCGTCAGGTCTGGTGCTCTAGGTGGCCAAGGAATAGGACCCAAATGACAGGATGAATGGACTCAATGAAATGAAATTTCATAGAGAGCGACGGTAGTCTCGCTCTTAAAAGGCCAAAGGCATTTATCCGGTGTGTGGGGATGATAATTCCAGTAGCTCTGGGAAATTTTGAGAATTGCTTACATGTAAATGCACTCATAGATGTTAGTGTAACTCATTTCATTTTGAATTTTTTTTTTTTTTTTTTTGTGAAAAGCGCGTTAAAGTAATGCTGCCTTTGTTTCTACGTGTTGTTATCTTCTCTCGTGATTATTAATTTAATAAAGTGTTACAATTTAATATTTAGAAATAAAATTTTCCTTTTATTGAATAAATAAACCAGTACACTTACATGAAATAGAAAATTTAGAACATAAAAGTCTGA
>JAXGGA010018416.1:0-22133 GCA_038373865.1 Uloborus plumipes
TTTGCGTGTGTAACTTACGCAAATAAAAGAAAAACTTAATAATTTTTAAAATGTGGAGAACTTCGAAATTTTTCCATAAACAAATTTATAAATATGTGATGCGGTGGATTGCTTTTTTTTAAAATCAGCTTAGTTGTTGTTCCGGGTTCTTTTCCGGTTTTGAACCTTATCTGGCGAGGTGGGGTACCTCATAGATATTTCCGCAGATAAATGGGAATTTTTAATTCAAACTTGTCTTGAAATGTTTATATATTTAACTTCATATAAATATGCACCTATGTCATTTACAGTATTGTTTCAGTTGTATTCATATAAATAAATAATACAAAAATCAATGCAATTTCCTACTTTAATTCGCTACTGTCCGTCCTTGAAAACCGCGCCTAGCACTCTGGAACCATTCCACTTTAAAAAGGGGTGATGGGTTGTGAGTGGGAACTTTCCGAAGTTTTCAATTTAAAACTTGTATTTTTGTTATTCTTTTGACATATTCAACTAAACTATGTGTTTGAAATTAGCATCGTTCTACTTTGTTTGATACGGCTTAAAATGCTTCTTATTATTCTTCCCCTTATTTTTATCTTACCTATCACCCCTATTTTAGTAAGATCAGAGAAGACCTGAAGCCTGCGTAAATACGCGGAAAGTTTTAGGAAGGGAATCAGGCAGTAAATGTTTCGGAGAACACAGAACAAAGGAAATATAATGTTGAGGTTGCATACACTACACTCGCGTTACAATAAATAAATAAATAAACAAAATCACTTCACCAGTTAAGTGTGTTAATAACGAGAGAAGCAAAAAATAACGAAAATAACGTAGATCAACAGTGCCGTAATCAATATCTTTTTTACGTCTTTGTATAAAGCACAAGAAGTAGAAGTAATGTGCAGTAAACTCCCGATTATCAGCGGAATAGGGTGGCACGGATAAGCGAATACCACGAATAATCCGAAAAATAGGTAAAACACAACACTAGTGTATGCAATATCTGGAAAAAAGTCAATAGCACAACATATACATTTAAATTATAGACAAAAATAGTTTAATAAACTCATGTATGGGAAAATTGCAACACCATGAAGGAATCGTCAAATTTGAATGAAGTTTAATACGCAGCTGAGTGATAGTGGTACAAATAAATGATCAAACTTAGAAAGAGAGCCAACAAACAATTAAAAAATATTGAAATTAGTATTTTGTGTAGCCACCACGCGCTGCAATAAGTGCTGCTATGCGACGTGGCATGGAGTCAAACAAATTTTTAATGTCTGCCTGATCAAGAGCATTCCATACTGTTTGTATGCGTACCCAAAGTTCGTCTGTCGAAGCAACAAGACGAGGATCACGAACGAAACGCCGACCAACGAAATCCCAGACATGTTCAATCGACGACATATCCGGGGAATACGCTGGCTAGGGAAGAAGCTGTACCTGCTGCGATGCCAGGAAGGATCGAACTGTCCTAGCGACATGAGGGTGGGCATTATCCTGCTGAAATACAGCTCCAGGCAAGCCTTGAAGGAAGGGGACAGCTGGGGGCTGTAGAACTTCACTGATGTACAGGTTGCTGTTCAGGTTACCCACAATTCGTAGCAATTGAGATCGTCCGTGATATGATATGGCACCCCAGACCATGACCCCCGGTGTTCGTCCACTGTGACGTTCGATAATGCACCCTGGAAGGAGGCGTTCATCGGCATAGCGTTGGACGCGAATGCGGCCATCATGGTGCCACAAATTAAAGCGGGATTCGTCAGAAAACACAACATACTGCCAATCATCACGTCAGTTCTTATGCTGATTGGCCCATTGTAGCCGCAGGCGGCGATGGTTTAGCGTGAGGGTGATCCTGTATGAAGGAGTCCTTGTGCGCAGTCCACGCTGCAGCAGACGTCTACGAATTGATGAAGCACACAATGAAACACCTGTAGCTGTTGACCACTGTGCTACCAGTTGTCTAGAAGAAGCTGTGCGGTCCGTCAGCACCATGCGGATCACGTGTCTATCATCGCGCGCTGACGTCACATTTCGCGGTCCACTCCCGGATTTCCGAGTTGTCCAACACTCGCCCGTCCACTGCTTCCAAACACGCATCACTGTGCTGCTGTTACGCTGCACACGAGCGGCTACTTCACGAGAAGACAATCCAGCTTCATGATCCTCCCCCGTTCAAACTCCGTAAGTTGTTGAAACCTCGCTCTTTCGTCGAAGAGGCATAAGTAACGTCTGAGCTAACGTTTATCACAAGCAGATTACCACCTATAAACATACACGCCTTGCTGCAGCCTTCTATTTATTCGGATAAATCCGGCGTTCAGAGGGCGCTGCTCAGCGTGCGCATGCGCTACGAGTCTAAAATTCTAATCATTTGCATATCACACCCTACTTTGCATTTGCTGAAAATTTCAGCCCATTCGCTTAAGTCCTTTATGTTGTTGTAATTCTCACAAACGTGAGTTTACCTTCAAAAGCTAAAAATGACCAATAACGCACTCGCATCCTTTTGCATTTAGTAAATCATCCACGGAAATAAAGAAAAAAAGAAAGGAAACAAAATTGGGAAAGACCCACGGATAATCTGACCAGGAAAGTACTCGACTTAAGTAATAATGAAAAAAGTTAAAAATTGTACCATTCGAAAGAGCATACTGAGACATGTCTTTGACCCAAAGATCAAGTGCCCTCGTCCCCTCGTTTTCGAGATAAGGGGTCTTAAAGTCGGCCGAAAATGAGCCAAATTTGAAGACTTGGCAAGAAATTGAAGCTAGCTCCAGATTCTCCCTTCCGCTGCTTGCTTGGCATCGCATCGTTTCCATGTTTGGTCATTTGCAAAGAAAGTAAAAGATGTTTTACGTTAACCCTTTACTTGTTTGAGCTAAAATAAAGAATGCTGGTCAGGACTATGATGTGGAAAGCAAAGTGCTTTATCCAGAGGAGCGAAAACACTACAAAGAAGTTAAAGTTTTATCTTTTTACGCATGATAACAATACATTTTAAAATTTTAGTTATTTGAAGAGTTTTTACTGAACTAAGTTGTATGTATTAATTATATTATACGTTGAAATATATTGCACGTGTTTCTAAATGAATAATTCGGGCTAATTAAATAAGTATGAAAAGCAGCTAATATGAGCTCATGTGCAGAAAATGAAAGAAATAATCTTTGGGGAAGAAATTAAATTGTCATAGATTATGATATCAGTTCTTATTGAAAAAAAAATCGATACAAGAAGTTTCACTATCTGCCAACTCTTAACAAAAACATTTATTTTTTTTTTAATTGAAATCGAGAAAAAATAAATAATTTTTAAAAGAAAACGAATTATTAAATATCAATAGCTGCAAAATTATATCCACGTCGGAAATTACATCAATGGTAGAGGGAAATAATTATTTCCATTCTTAAAATATACTAATAGAGTCGGCATTCATTGCAAAAACCCCTGCCGTTCAAACAAATTGGTCACTGTAGCAAAAAGTCTCTGTAACGTAAATGTAAAACATATTGCATGTTAATTTCGTACTGTTTAAAAACACTAGAATAACTTTTACTAGTTCTGCTATATGTTCAACGGGTAGGAAAAGACTAACAAAATTGTAAATCAATACAAGTTTTAGCTTACTTTTCTGTAAAAGTAGAAAATAGGTTTAAAAAAATCATGAAAGAAAGCCTGATGCACTGAAAAAAAAAACGCTCAAAACAATTGAGTCGAAAACGCACAACTTAATAAAAATAATTAAATGCACAGAAAAATGTAAAATAGGAAAGTTGGGTTTTGAGCTGCGGAAACTGTGTACCTGTCAGTCTGTCTATTGGTCAGTTTTTCTGCCCCCCCCCAATAACTTTTGAGTGCATAGTCCGATTCGGGTTTTTTTTTTTTAATCGAAAGATCGCAGTGAGGACAATACACTCCCATATTCGACTTTTTGATTTGAATAATATTTCATTCAATTTCGAATTTCCAATTTTTCCCCCTGTCCTCACTTATAACTTTTGAAGGAGCAAGTTCGATTCGAGCGAACATTTTTTTTTCGAAATATCTCAGAGAAAACACCTCATTCCTGTTTGATTTTTTTTATTTGAACACATTTTCATCAAATTCTGAGCATTTTTTTTTTTTGTTCTTTTGAAAGACCATTCTTACATTCCCAGTGATGCAATTGACAAAAATAGTTAGGGGAACTCACTTTGAGTTATAGGGGACCCACCAAAAGAAAAGTGATTTGAAAAAATTTATATTTGCAATTTTTACAATTAAAAACCCTAACTATACCTCCCCCCCATACTACAGAATTGTACGAACACTTAAAAAAAATAATTAAAAAAAACAGGAGGTTCAGTTGTCACCTAATGTTGACAAGGGCCCCTTAACAAGGGGGACTCCCTTTAAACAAGGGACCTGCTTTAATCGCAAATAGTACGATAAAATTTAATTTTGATGTGTTGTTTAAAATTGTTTTTCCTCTTTAAAAAAGCCCTCTGCTTTCCATGTCATAGGCTTGATAGTAGCTTTCTACTTTAACTCGCACAGGTAAAGTAAAAGATTATTGTAAAGCCGTCTTTCAAAAGCTTTGCAGATGACCGAAAATGGGAATCAAGTTTTCCGTTGGATGCAAATAGTGTAATCGCACCGCAGCTTCCAGTTTCATTATAACTCGCTAAAATTGTCGCTTTTTCAAAAAAAATTAGCTGACTTTAGGACCTTATATTCCGATAACGGGGCCGCGAGGGCAAAGACGCGTGCGTCCAGAAACATGTTTTACAATGCTCTTTCGATTGGTACTCATTAAAAAAAAAATTCATTATTCCATGATCGCGTACTTTCCTGGTGAGGTTCTCTGCATTTGCAAAAACTTTTCACTCAAATTTCACATCAATTTCCATTTTTCTCACCCTCGAGTGAAATAAAACGAGTCTTCTTGAGACGTATGTTTGTACGAACGTATGCGCCTACACTGTAAAAAACAAATGTTGTTTTTACAGTATAATACAACTAATTTCATTGTAATAAACTGTAAACATTTCTAATTTTACAGTAATAAACTGTAAAATTGCTAATTTACAGTACTAAATTGTAAAATTGCTAATTTTACAGTTTATTTCCGTGCATTTTACAGTTTTAACCCATTTATGCCCAGTGTCCTAAAAACGGGACGCTTGTTAGTTACTGCATACAAAAACCTATAATGGATACATCATTTTACTAAAGCTGTTTTTCACAAGTTAAATAGTCCTTCTTTTTGAGGAAACCAGTTAGAGCCACTACGGGACATCAGAGTTTATTTATTGACAGCTATTTTGAGACAAATCAGTCAAGCAACGACCCAGCATGGGTAGCCATAGAAAGTAAGTTTTTTTTTTGCAACCTTTTTTTTCATAAAATCAAACTATTTTTAAATGATTTGCTCAAAATTGATCACAGATGCCTTCTATAATGTTACTTTGCACGAGTAAAGTCAAGTAAGACCGTATTTTGCTCACACATCTTCCTAGTATCCCATAAACGGGACGTTAAATAACTTAATAAAAATAGCAACGGCGAACTATTTTAAGCCTAAAATGTTTGTAAACCATTTCAAGTAAGAGTTTTAAGCAGATAAAGATTGAAAAAAATTGTTAAAAAAAACTTGGACATAAATGGGTTAAACTGAAACCTCGGCTATCAGTATTATTCTGCTGTTTTTACAGTATAATGTTGCTAAATTTTACGGCAATAAACTGTAAAATTGCTAGTTTTACAGTTAATTACTGTGCATTTTACAGTTTTAAATTGGAGCCTATCCTGCTGGTATTATACTGTAAAAACAACAGTTAATTTTTTGCTGTGTACGTATACTCGTACGTATGTGCGTTAGAGTGTCCCAAAAAACCGTAAGTCATATTTTTGTGTCGCACACCCTATTACTTTTTTTTCCTTTAATACCAAAACAAATTTAAAGAAAGTTTCATGTAATTTGAATCACGACAACCCGTTGACGTAATTCAAATTACATGAAGTCAGACTTGAGTCTGAAAGTTTGAATCAGCTCTTGTGCTCTACGCCAAATCGAAAAAACTTTTTGGAATTTCGAAATTTCAAATTGATAAAGCGTTGCTCCTATAATCCCACATGTACCATAAAAACATTTATCAGAATTAAAAAATATTTGGATTCCCTGCACGAAGCCTAAAATTTTTATTTTCATCAAACAATTGATTTTTCCCTCTTCATTTCTTTAAAACTGAATGATAAATTTTAAGAACTTATCAAGTTAAAAATATAAGCACTTAATTATCATTTAATAGAACTTTTTGATATCATACAAAACTTAAAACGACAACATTGTACTGAAAATTATGAATCTTTTCAAGTTTAAGGTAATTTTTTCCTTTTAAATATTTTATTTTTTTATTATTCATCAGCAAATATTGGTTCGAAAGTGTGCTCGGTAAATATATTTGAACTTAATATTTTCCTTAAATTTATCTTTTTCTTTTTTTTTGAAAAAAAATAAACATAAGGGAAAAAAATCAAAGAAATTACAAATTCTCCAAATATCTGAGATTCTGAAAAAAATTCCATGAAATTTTTGTTAAGTGCCCAAGTAGCACACTTCGTTTTTTAAAGGTTGAAAAATGGTTATTAACGTTGTAACAACCGCTTAAAAACGTTTAAAGGTTATTTGTGCTACCTGGGTGGTTTCGAGAATTTTAATACTTGAAGAATATCGATTAATTGTGTTTGAAAAATACCATTACTGGAAACATAATGGTATAGGAATATATTGGAAATATAATGGTATTGAAAATATAATTGGAAATATAATGGCAGCCAAATACTCCAAACCGGTGCAAGAGGTTTCACAAATATATCTATCTGTATATATTTTTTTTTCTAAAAATTGCGTGATAAATTTTAAGAACTTATCAAGCTAAAAATATAAACTACAAAGTATGTAATTAGGGTTAAATAGAGTTTTTAATCACGTGTAATATTTAAGTCACCAACATTGTGTGTGTGTCCTGAAAAGTATGAACTTTTTCAAGTAAATGTTTTTCTTTTATATATATTTCTTTATTGAACATCTGCAAAAGTTGGTTTGAGGGTTTGTTCACGAATAATTTTTGAGCTGGATATTTTCTTTAAATTTATGTGTAACTTTTTGAAAAAAAAAATCAACTTTTTGGAAAATTATAAATTTCAGATCTCGTACTAGGTACCACAATATTTTTTCATTTTGATAGAGGCTTTTACGGTACACTTTACTTCACTTCAGGGTCCCCTGTACTTACCACCGCACGTGATTTAATCAGTTGGATGATCCTGAAAAGGACTCCGTTTTTTATCCAGAAAAAAAAAAAGAAAAAATCCTGGTTCAGTTCCCCAAGAGACGTATTTTCACTTTGAGGACTTTGTGACTACGACCCGTACTAACGGTCCCCATCCACCAGTAATGAACACGGTGGTTCTTTGATCCGGTTAGGATCGAACCCGGGACCTTCCCGTTACGAGTCCGCCGCCTTAGCATTAGGGGCAAGCGGCTCTTTTACGGGACATGTTACACGAGGTACGGTAACAGGGAAAAGTTTTAATTCACTTGGAATTCAAAACTTATATCCAGATAAAAAAATATTATGTAATCCAGAGCGAGGTCAAAAATTTATAATTTCTTCAAAAATGTTTTTTTCATTTGTTTCTTTAAAATTACAAATAAATTTCAAGAAAATATAAAGTTCAAAAATTATTAGCAAACACACTTTTAAATTAACATTTGCAGATGAATTAAATGGAAAGAAATATTTTTAGCCAACAGAAGGACGATTTTGATGTTGTGAAAGGGTCACTAATATGCTTTGAGTAATTGAAAGGCGATGATGACATCTAATCCAGCTGCGTGGCCCGGCGTTGCACGGGCTACTTGAGAAATGAAAGCGATGTCAAGTGGTGCATTCACTTTCCGTAGAGCAACAAATTCGCCGCCGCTACGGCTCGCTACGGCCACCGCCCTCTACACAGTTGCCAAAACTTCTTTTTCTGAACGGCTTTTTAACTGCTTCATATTTCAAAATTCTCATTTTCATTATTATTACTGTTTCATATGAACCACGTTTTATAAAAATGGATTTCATTTTTCATCATTCAGGACAAATCACTTTAAATTTGAGCAAAAATTTGAAGATTTTTCTCAATTTCTTCAGAATCCCTTTATCAAACCTTATGTGAGTTAAAGCCTGAAAAAATACGAATCTATTGTTATCTGGTTCGACTTTCAGTTTATTGGCGTTCAGGAGAAAGAAGCAGTACATAGAAAGATACTCAGATTTTAATATAAGTAGATGATGTCAATGAACAGAAGAAAATATAATGATACAGATAACTTAATTCCCCGCACGAACAATAAGTAGAATCAGAAAGGGAAAATCGTAGAAATGGTCCATGTCCTGAAAGAAAAATTGTTTCAAATATACGATTAATACGCGGAGAAAAACGAACAGTGGAGAACTCATCAAGTTAAAGACCAGTATCCGTCCGCTTCATTCCACCTGAACTGACGGCCGTTAAATATTTGTTTTTAATGTATGATATCAATGAAGATTTTTAAAGAGAATGAAAAAGGAAACTGGGAGTGTTCGACAGCAGTTCTTGCTAAGTGATCATTCTGATCACTTAGCAAGATCTGAGACTGATCGTTCTCAAAGTGCCCTTTATCCCAATGAATTGAGACAGATGGATTAATTGATAATAACTGCTGAATATTAGAAACTTTTTTTTTTTGTTGAAGAGGATTTTTAACTGCTAAGAGGAAGGACTGACTATTAGAAAAAAAATTCAATATGGAATCTGTGTTGAGTGATATCGAGATTTTTCATGCTTGAAGAATAGCAAATAATTATATTCGAAAAATACCATAATTGGAATGAAGACATATACTTAAAACAATACATTTCTGCATTTTTGCTTGTATTTAATGCTTTTTACTTCCTTTTAGGTAATAAGGGAAGTATTGTGATCGCGAACAAAATTTCACTGAAATTTGGGTATAAATTTAGATTTTGCTCTCCCCCGAATGAATATTCAGTAGTTTTTTCGACCTGTCAGCAGGTGCATATGTACCTACCAATATATAAACAGCCGAGAAATCCTTTTCAACCATCCCCGAGTTAATTCCGACGAGTTTTCTCGTGACGTCTGTATGTGCGTATGTATGTCGCATAACTCAAAAACTATATGCCGTAGAAGCTTCTAGTTTAGTATGTAGGCTGTGAGGATGGTCTAGTTATGCACCTTCCCTTGTGGTTGCATTCGAATGTTCCCAAGGGGGTGTTTTACCCCTTTTTTGGGGTAAATCAGTCTTAATTTCAATGCAGACTCAAGTGATATGAATTGGCACGACCACTTGACGATATGTCGCCAAGCTTTTGGTCGCCAAATGTTTGACGCCAACTTGACGACATATCGCCAAAGTTGGCGAATTTTTTTTTTTTTTTTTGAATTTGGGTTCAATTTGGCGCTATTGGTGATATTTTGCGAAAAATTCACTGAATGATGTTAAAATCGGCAATATTTAGAAAATTAATCATTGTAAAACATTTTTTTGCATTGTTTCGTGGCAGATTAGGGGGTGTAAATATTTGAATTGTTACCTTGCTCACTCCAAGTACTTTTTTAACACTTAAGGCAACTGCTAAGAAATTTACACGTAAAAGGAAGTAGTGTAGAGTCCATACCAGATTTTTTCCTATAAAATGTATTTAGCGCATGTCGCTATTGCCTCCCCTCCCCTGACTTTTTTTTGAAATGACAGGCCTGTCTTTAAAAATACATATAATGGTAAGAGAGTATTTGAAAGAAATGTCCTTTTTTCTTTTTTAACAATATCAAATTTCCAATGGTGCGGAAAAGTTGCTTAATATTATTAGCAGTATGTGAGTGAAATTTTATTGATCTTAATATCTTCAGTTGCCAAAGGGGCCATTCATTCTATGAAGCTTGTTATTTTTCAATATTTGTTGAATTCCTTAGTTCTAATAGGGTCCAAAAGTTGTGATGAACTATCTTTTGAGTGTGTACTTCTTTTTATGTGAGTCAATGGCTTCAGTTTTTTCTGGTGCCGTTTACTATACAAAATTCGCTAATTTCATTATTTTTATCAATACTTTTTATTTTTTGTATAAAAAATTATGTTTTATAATTCCAATAGTACCAAATGGCTGACATTAGGAACATGGAGAACTCAGAATCAGCTGCATGAGGAATTATTTAGGGTTACCAAAAACTTTTATGCTTCTAAATGTTGAAGGAAACGCATAAACATTATATTCTAAAGAATTAAGAAATCTGAGGAGATAATTAATATTTTTAGGAGCAAGTATACATTTTAAAACCTATGAAAGTTTACTATTATATCTAAGTAATGTTATTTTTTCCTTAGTTTGTGTAAAATAAACTCCTTTAGAATGGTAACTGTATTAAATTATTATATTAATAATAGGATAATTGATTAGTCCCAAGCTAGAATCTGTTTCTGCAAACATAAAAGGAAAAGCAAAATGTTAAGTTAGAAAGAAGGATTCTTTATTTGGGACAATGATTTTTTTATTTTATTTTATTTTATTTTTTTCTACGGGACATATGTATTTATCTGCACCTCCCGTCCTGAGATAAAGTACTAAACTCCTCCTCAAAATAGAATACTTTGTCATAAATTAAAAACATATTGCACGAATAAAAAGGCCACTTTTAAATTGTATTAGCATTAAATTCCCGTTGACTTAAGAAAAAGAAACAGTTTTGCCCCTCCAATTCTTGATGTGCGATATGACTCATTCTCACAGAAACTCATTTTCATGTTCCCTTCACAGTTTACAAATGTTTTATGACTCATATAGATTTTATGGGCTTAAATATTTTTCATAACAGAGTTTAACATGATAATTGAAGTAAAATTTCTACATTTTATTCAAATATATTTTGTGTAAAACTAAAGTACCTATTCGCATCACTTCACTTGCCCCCACTACTAGTAAAATATGTACAAAAATTATTTCTTGGAATACGAGCAAAAAGTTGCCTTTTTTTGTGCATTTTATTGAGGACTGTTGAGGGACACTAGTAAATTTTCAATGATAAAGTTTAAAAACTTAAATTTCAGACGAGTTTTAACAATGCTGAAGGAAGGAAGTATGGGCTCTTCCCCGGAAATCTTTCGGAATTGAAATTCGAAACCTATGTAATCAATATTTGTAAACCAGTACATACAGTAAAAATTAAGAAATAAAAATCAATCCTCCCACTCCCCGGTACAGAGATTGTCAGTATACACGCATTCTGAACGGAAGTATTTTATCTCTAACTCATCTAAAGGCACTTGAACAGATGTTTCAAAAAAAATACAAGCTGCGCAGAAAGAGAGAAACTTCCACCAAAAAGTGATCGTAGTTTGAAAATAAAGGCACCTGTATTTACCTTCTCTTATTATTATGAAATTGCTTTTGTGGTAAGAAATCACCTTCAGTCTAGTAGACAATTTTTCATTAAATATTGATAGCATTAAAGCTTTACGCACAAATTTTGTTCTGAAATATTCGTCATAAATAATTATCATAGCGGCAATTCCACGATAAGGTCAACCAGATGGTCAAATTTTCAAAATTAATATTTCTAAGCAAACAAGGTATCATTTTAAAGGTAAAGAGTTTTATAGTTTGAAATTCATGTCTAAATTTTGATAACTTATGTTTTAACTAAGTTTCAAGAGGTCAAACTTAGGTCAACATCCAGAGCGTTTTCAAACTATATTTGACGACTCTCAAAGAAGCTCGTTTTTTTTCAAAATATACATACTAAAATTATGAATTAAGACGAATAACTATTTAAATATTCAATGTACAACAGGTGATGTTGCAAAAATGTGTGAGAATATAATTCATTTTGATTTGGGACAGAATTCCAATTGGGCACATTAAGTGTTTTACGTCCGACACCAAAATGTGCGATTAATTATGCTGGGCCAATAATTTTAAAGCTACATACATCTAATTTTGCATACAAAGTAAGATCTTTGGTCTCATTGATGTAACCTATTAACATTTTGTGACAAGTAAATATTTTTAATTAAAATCTAGGTGTCGGACGTAAAAAAAATTTTTACGTCCGACACCGTTTACGTCCGACACTATTACATTGCTTATATAACCCTTGTTTACAACTGTGATTCTTTATATTTTGCCTTTAACTACAAAGTTAAAGTGAAACATGATTTTAAAAAAATAATTTTGACTTCACTGTGCATACATATACTTTAAATTTACTTATTAAATAGTAAATTTTGCTTCAAAAGAATACTTTAAAAGTTTTTTCTCTCCTCATGAGACATTTATATTAAGACAATTACACTGCATTTGAGTTATTCTGGGGACTCTTGAATTAAAAAAAAAGTTTATATACCTATTATTGCTTTGAAGAAAAACAGCAATCTAACTCTAAGTATTCATCTAGAGTTTTAAAGACTAGATCATCACAACACAACCTGTTTTCTGTTTCGCAAAGAGTCAGAATACATGGATTTTGTAGTTGGATATGTACAAGTGTACGCTTACATTTTTTTTTTCAGTGTTCTGATTAATATTCATATTTGCTGGTTGATGGTGGTTGATGCCATAAGAGGCACTGTGAAAAAAAACTGTTTGGCACCGCGTTAAAGCAGAAAAAATGACGGTGACAAAAGCGGAGCAATTTTCTCAAGGAACTTTTATATCCAAATATGCATATTAAGTATGTTCCAGCAAAAGATATGCGCATAGATACAAAGCATTTGCATCAGCACTGGAGAGCTGTTTTGCCTATTTCAAACCTCAAATCTGCTCATTTTGTCAAATCAGTTGGACACAATCAATTTCAAGTTGGTGACATATCACGTGATAACAAATTAAGAACAGTACCAATATTTTCTATGTCAGAATCTGATAATTCCGGGATCGAAGAATCTGCAGATCTTGCTACAGTAAACATCAATGACTGGGTTGTGGTAACGCATGATGCCAAGCTTTGTCTCGGATGTATCACCAAAAAATTGCAGATTACATTGTAGTATCAGTCATGCATAGTTCTACAGGCTATTTTAAATGGCCAAGAACTGAGGACAAAATATTTTACAAATTACGGGACATTATTAAACGTATTCGTCCTCCGATCGCAACAGGAAAAAAGGAACAGTTTAAATTTGATGAACCCCTTTAAATGTTAAAAATAATATGTGTAACCTAGGAATAAAAGTTAAGCTAATTTTATTATTTAAAACTGTAATCATTGACATGCATTTACATTTAAGAACAAAAGTTTAGGTCTAATTCGAACAGTTTACGTCCGACACCGCAAATTTACGTCCGACACCAAGGTAAAAGTAGTTCCAAATTAATTTTATTCAAAACAATATTATTAAAAAACTAAAATATACTTTAATCATAAATATACTATCGATCTTAGCTGTTTTTAAAATTAAAATGTAAACCAATTCGCAGAGTTTCAGTAAATTTTAAGGAGTTTCAGTAAATTTTAAGTGAATCTCCAATTTTACTATTTGTGCGTTTACGTCCGACACCAACTCTTTAAATCTTCTGAATTTCTATTTTAGAGATCTATTTTAAAAAACTAACATGATTTTTCATTCATTATGATGTAGCGAGTATTTTTAATACTAACTTAATCATTTCTATTCAGTTTATATTTGATAAATGGAACTAAAACTAGAAAATATTTCTTCATTTTTTACGTTCGACACCATGGAATTGCCCATGAGGTAAAACTTGGAAGAGATGTAATTAAGGTGCTTAAAAGTACACTCTAAAAAAAAATATTGTTTCTACAGTATAATGCTGACAGCAAAGGTTCCAGATTAAAACTAAAACGCACAGCAATAAACTGTAAAATGAGCAATTTTACAGTATATTACTGTAAATCAGCAATTTTACACTTTATTACCATAATTTTACAGTTTATTACTACAAAATTAGCTGTATTATACTGTAAAAACAACAGTATAATACTGGCAGCAGAGGTTTCAGTTTAAAACTGTAAAATGCAAAGTAATCAACTGTAAAATCAGCAATTTTAGTTTATTACTGTAAACTAGCAATTTTTCAGTTTATTAGTGAAAAGTTAGCAATTTTACAGTTTATTTTTGTAAAATTGGCAATTTTTACAGTTTGTTACTATAAAATTAGCAGTATTATACTGTAAAAACAACATCTATTTTTTACAGTGTAGTTGTAAGAATTTAGGATGAGGTTGAAGAAAATAAAATGCAGCACTTCTCTAACTGGTGTTTGTTTTTTGGGATTCAATTCCAGAATTCTAGTTGAAGGTGAATCATTGCTAAAGAGAAAAATGAACATCTTAGAAAATCCAGTAATGCAACGCAATAATTTGGAATGGAAGTTATATATCTTATGTTTGTTCAGCTAGACCTGCCGTCTCGTGATTTTTAGTCGCGAAATCGTTTATATTATTTGAAGCGATAAATAGCAAATCGCTGCTGGTGTATTTATCAGCGATTTCATAAGTATACTTTCTTATTTGAACAACCCGATTGCGAATAATGTCGAGCAGACGTTACACAAAACTTTCATTTTCGTTGAGAAAACAGAAAAGAAAAAAAAAACTTGTGAACCACTTTGAATCAGAACTTTTTAAGACTTCAAAAATTTTAAACGGAAAAATCTCTACGAGTGAAAGAACGGATTGAACAAAATAACCTATAATTTGAGCTTAAGTACATGAGCAAACTACTCTACACAGTCTATTTTGAATTCAAAGGAATGAAGTATAGAACTGCATTATAGAAAAGCATTTACAACGTTGTTTTTCCTACTGTTATTAGTTGTATACAGGCATTTCATTTCTGTAAAACTTGTTTTCTTGTCAGTGTGAAGTTAATGCAGAGAAAACAGTTACATATCTGATCCCTGTTGTCGGTAGATTTAGAGCCACTGTTTCCCAAAAGTACAAGCGAGATTGTATGCTCTAAAAATCATTAAATAAGCACACAAATATGCACTATAATGTACCTAATTTTTATGCACTTGTATGCACTAACGTCGAATAAAGCAGCGATATGCAAATATGTATGTAGTTATGTATTTTCCTTAAATGCGGGCTCTAATTGGATATGTTGGAACGGTAAGAATTGAATAAAAAAATATGTACAATACCGTCATTCACGAAAACTTAGAACCCCAATCACTTTATTTTAATGTGTCCCACTCATACATCAACTTTAAATTGCATTTGTTGGTATAAAACGGATAAAAAACTTGTAGCGTATGGTCAAGAAAAATTAGAAATAATAGTTATAAAGTTCAGTTAAAATGAATTTTTAGTCTTGTTTAAAGTTTTTCTGCCACTTTGGGCAACTTTGAGTCACGTCAAAAATGGGATGCAAAAGATTTTTTTAAACTAAAAGTAGTGCACCTGTCAACGCAGCAAGGTAAAATGTCGAAATATGGAAAAACTCTTGTACTTCACAATATTACAAAATTTTTATAATTTATGGAATTGCACAGACTATTACAATTTAGGATGATCACTTTCACCACTTTCAAAATAGCTTCTAAGCAATAAATTCAGGACTATTTAATGATGCAATTAGCTGAGCACATTATTATCAACTTATTTTGTAAAACAAAGAGTACAAAATCTATTTTTATAATCTTACAGAGCTTGGTTTTTTAATTTTAAAAATTCAAACTTACTAAATTTGGATGTGGCGAAAAATTTGTCCTCTGCATAACTGTATCGATAAAGAAATCATTACAGTTTTGCAACTAACGGCACTTAGAAACAGTCGTGTTTCTAAAACAACAATCTGTACTTTGATAAGCTTTCCTACGATGACTTATCAAAATCCGTGTCTACAATCAGTCGTTAACTTTGACACTTTCAACGTTGTTTCCTCTTATTACAGTTGGAAGTTTCGAAAATTATTTAAATTCAGGGTATTCATAAAATCTTGCCTTGGTATAAAAATGCATTAAAAAAAACTTGAGATTTTGACACATCAGTCCTTTTTTAAAATCGTTCCTTGCCTTAAAAACCTTTTCTTGCAATGTTAGCAAATTTCTACGTATGCACCTGTTGTAGTAGTTATGAGATGATTTAGGCAATTTTTTACGTCGCACCTTGCACTATTTTAGCTATAATTGCGAGGGGATATGGGGGAGGGGGAGGGAGTTTTTTTGTCATAATCAGGAGTTCCGACTAATACCAGTTTCAAGATCAAGCGAACGACAAAAAACACCTTGTGGCGATAACAGTCGTAAAATGTATTAGTCTAAGATCCCACCGCAGTTTATCTACACTCATAGCGTACATTCATGACGTATATTTCAAATTAAAGCTGATTTTTTTCTGAACGTGATGCACTATGTCCGCCTATGTAAAAGTGTCCGAAACCTATAGGCAGCCTGGCCTAAACAGGTCACATGAATGTAGTATTTCTACACTCATAGCTTACACTCATGACTCATATATCAAATTGAAGCTAATTTTTTTCTGAACGTGGTGCACTAAGGCTGCGTATGTAAAAGTGGCCGAAACCTCTAGGCAGCCTGGCCTGAAGTTTAGGGTCCAAAATTTCAAATGGTTATAAAAGACGGAAAAATTGGTCGATTCTTTTGCTTTTTTTACTAAAATTATTCTTAATGTGAGTACTTTTTCGAAAAAAATTGATGAACTTAAATTTCAAAAATTGCCGATAGGGCAGACAAGTTTGATTTGAAGTGAGAGGGGATAAAAAAGCTTTTGATGCAGATTTAATTATACATAATTTGACATTTAAAAAAAAAACCGCTTTTTTTATTGAACAAAAATTTAAAAAACAAAAACAAAAAAAAGGATCTCAAGTTATTGTTACAGAATTTGCTGCCCCTAGCAAAGTGCCTCCCGGGGCGAGTGCCCCCCTACGCTACGCCACTGTACTCTATAATTTGAATTTAACTGCAATATTTTTTCGTAAATCGATCACTGCAGTGTTCAAATAAGATGGACATTTAGCTTATGAAATGCTACCTTGCTAAATGCTCCCAGGAGAGATCCAAAGAATGGCAGAGGCTTATCGTATACGACTCCTCTTTCTTTCCAGTAATTATGCTTCCGTGTGGCTAACCTGTAAAAAATTCGAAAAAGTTACAATTAGAACAAATAAAGGTATCCAACGATACGAATAAACGCTTTATAAATAAGAAACTATAAAAAATATATAAAAGCAGGTTGCAGGTTATACAAGCAAGGAATAATTGAGAAGCAAAACTTATTTTGTCAACATTATTTATCAAAACCATTTTCTTACAAAGTTAGTTTGAAGGAAATCCGCATTTAAGTTCAGGATCAACATTCAACTTAAATTTCCCCGTAGGCGCTAAAGTTAAGTTTTTTTCTGAACGGTTCAACATTGAACGAAAAATGGTTCAAATCAAAAAGCGAAATATGGGAATGAGCCTCTCCGAGATCTTACAAACAAAAAAAAGTTAATTCAATTCGGACGGTTCACTTAAAAGTTATCAGGAGGGGAAAGGTTGCTTGAACGGTTCAATATTGAACGAAAAATTGTTCAAATCGGAAATGTAAATACGTTAATGAAGTACCCTTGATAAGATCTTTCGAACAAAAAAAAGTTTGTTCAAATCGGACTGTTCACTAAAAAGTTAGTATCGTGGGACAGGTTGTTTGAACGGTTCGAAGTTGAACTTAAAATTGTTCAAGTCAAAAAATCAATGGGAATGAGCTATACTCGCCGAGATCTTTCCAACAAAAAAAAAAAAAGTTTGTTCAAATCGGAACGCTCATTCAAAAGTCATTGGGGGGGGGGGGGCAGACAGATAGACAGACCGACCGACACACTCCCCATCTCAGTACCCTACTTTCCAATTTTTAATTTTTCGATATTTATTTTACTTTTTTATTTCTTTTTGACATTTTTTTGGACTTAGAGATATTTTTTAGATGCATTAAGCCATTATTAATACTTTTTTAGTCTTTATCTTTAACAGGAAAGTAGGCTAATAACACATGTTGCGTGATGAAGTGTAAAGAAGTGTAGTAATCAGTGAGAAAACTTACAACAACAGTTAATTTCAATAAAATTGTGAATAAAATTTTAATACACCTAATAACTTTTGCTCGCACCCCATGTTTTCCCTTTCAAACATACAAGTGTTTTGACAGCTATTAAAAATTTCCAATCACAAAATATCCGGACGATTTATGAGAAGTTCTGAATCTCTAGGTGCTTTAAATCTACGTGATGCTAAGAGAAATTATTTTTCATTTTTCTGTCCTTATTAAAAACATGGTAAATTTAAAACCTTTTTTACTTAAATAATTATATAAACTGCTTTGAATTTCATTTAATATTATGAATAAATGGTTACTTTTTGTGAACCAGGGGAAGTAATAAATGACAAAAATATAAATTTAGACATTTTGTTTCTGATACGTTGATACTTATTATCTATTTTTATACTAATCTAAATTAGCTACTTGCTTTTTTAGACTGTTTGATGTTTGTAAAAATGTAATGCGAATTAATAACCAACTGCTGAAACCTGTATCTGCTTTAAAAATGAAATATATGGCGGAAAAAATTCAGTTCCTTTGTTAAACATTATCTATTTTTTAAATATTGAACTTTTTGGATAAATAATATGTTTAAATTCATTTAGACTTTAGACTCATAATCACAGTTTTTTAGTCTTTAATAATATTCTAATTGCTTTAAAAATGCAGACAATATACAAGACATAACTACTAGGGACATCTATGATAATGACATTTCAGATTTTTATTCTGTTTAAAGTGTTTTTAATAGAAAAGAGAGTAATTTTTTGGTTCAAATAAAGATAATAACAAATCAAACATATCTAAAACAAAAAAAATCTAGGAAGCTTGCCAAATTATTTTGAATGTTTAAAGGTAAAATGTCTCCTATTTTGAAAGTCATTTAATTATTAAAATTCACTGCAATGTAATAAATTGTAACAACGAAACCAAAAGGAAAGTCAAATCTTTGGCTCAAAATCACTAAAATAGCAACTTCAAAATCACATTACCAGTACAGTAAAAAAATCGTTGATAATCCCAAGATGAAGGGGGCGAGAATTGGCCCCAAAAAGAGTTGAGCAACTTCCATGTTGCTTAGGGCATCAACTTCCTGCACAAGCAAAAGAGGCAACGAATGTGGAGTTTTTTGGTACGAGTACTCTCACTTTAAGCGAGTATGGAAACGGGAGAACTTAGCGTTATCTTTCCTAGCGATAAAAGAGAAGGTTAAAAAATTTACAATGTTATCTGCAATCTATTTTCTGATGCAGATGTAAGCACCGCTAGAATTTTATTTTTGAAAAACTATTCTGTTATCGCTATATAAATGTGGCAGCTATAAGCAATCACTCAACTGCATTCTTTAAATTGCCCTTTTAAATGCTTGCCATTTACCTTTGACACGGAAATCTCGATAAAAGATTAATCAGGTACTCGAAGCTTGAATTAGGTAGTCCCTGCTTTTGCCATATTTCCAAATTTAATGAAAGAAATGTTGTCTGAAATTCGGGATAAACAATTCAGTAAAACATAAAGAAGAAAATATAACAAGAAATACCTTTCCTATTACATATCTATCTATCTATATATATATATATATATACTAGCTGACCCGGCGAACTCTGTTCCGCCTTAAAGGCAATAAATAAGCAAATTTTTGAATTTATTAAGTTTTTATTATTAGAAAATACAAAAAAAATTAAGTACCTACATTAATCATTCATTATTGTTTCTGTATTTCAATACATAGGTTGCTCTTCACTTAAGTACCTTGTGATACACAACATTTTTTGTTTTATTATCAGGCGCAAAAACAAACAACGCAGATGGTCTTCCGGCCCGTGAACATGCCACATATAATTGACCATGGGAAAAACAGCGATGTTTTAGATTCAACAAACTTTTAAGAATTGGCCTTGTGATTTATTGATGGTCATGACAAATGCAAGACGGATCGGAAATTGAAGTCTTTTAAATTCAAACGGCATATCGGTCAGGATCAGTGGGATCCTCGGAATGAGCAATCGTTTCTAACAGCTTATCACATATAAATTTCAAGAGAAGTAACGCGTTTGTTTATAATTTATTTCACAAAAAAGTCAAATAACACTCAACGCATAGCTAACTTACAACCGGTTTACTGCGCTCCGGAACCTGCCAGAACGTGTGCTTTATGTCGCTCAGCAATGGAGGTGTCAAAAAAGGCTTTGTAAAAAGGCGAAGTCGATAAGACATTTTTTCTGTTTATGTAACTGACACACATAAATTATAGCCTATGTCCGTCTCCTGGCTCTAAGCTACTTACCCACCAATTTTTGGCCATATCGGTACAGCCGTTCTTGAGTTATAAATAGTGTAACTAACACGACTTTCTTTTATATATATAGATATATATAGGTCATTCTCATAAAAAGTCATTTTGAGCTTACAAAGTTCAGAAAAATTAGTGGAATCGCCTAATATTGTTTATGGGAGAGAGATATATGAAAAGTATTGATTAAAAAATATTGGTTTTGAAAAATGTTCACAATATTTCAGAGCATAAATTATTTACAAAATTAAAATACCTGAGGGAATGACAATATGATAAGGGAATGATCAATTATCAGAATGCAAGAATGCAATGTATTTACTCTATATATTAAGAAAAAATAGGCTCAAAGATATTGTGAAAGGATGTTTGTGGCTGGCCTGCATCCAGGCGGCCTCATAGCATCTTCAAACTTGAAACTTGATGCAACATTAGTTCGAGCCCCGTAAATTCACACCTTGGAGCCATTTTGCTTAATTTCGAATTAGTTTTTTTTTAATTTATTTTTTTAAGTATAAATTTCACATACTTCACCAAATTAGGGGTCCAAAAAAATCCTTCCACCCCCTAATGTTATATATCGTTGGAAAGTTTTTTTTTTTTTTTTTTTGAGAAATAAGATCTTTGTGTTCAATTTCTCTCCCTTAATTATAACCGGAGATAGAAGTGATTCTAATTTCGCTATTTTTCAAGGCTCACCTCGATCAATTTTCTTATGAGGAGCTAAGAGACTTTTAATCAGAAAAATACGCTTATTAAGAGAATATTTCGCAACAAACTAGTCAATCATCATCCTGTTATATCATTCCTAAGTAAAAACTTGCAAAAGATATATATATATATATATATATATATATATATATATATATATATATATATATATATATATATATATATATATATATATATTTTTTTTTTTTTTGAATAGAAATAAGAGTTTCACGCTGAAAAGATACTAGTGTTAATAGATGCCACAGAACCGGAATTTCGTCTGCTACACTCCCCTCAAGACCCGCAATGACGTCATGTCAATAGGGGCCATTCTACAAAATATACAGGATTACTTTTATCGCATATTTTCTTGACGTTTTTTTTTGACATGTAAGCAATGTTGTCATTATTCTTATGGTATTTTATTTTGCTTAAGAAAGCGAGTTAAGTGAGTAACATTGGAAATAGCAACCCTAAGTCAATAATGAAAAAGTGTGCCAGTCAAAGTTGTGACAGCCAGGCTAGCAATTTGCGGTGTGCTGCTTCACTGGTCCATGGTCCAACTGTACCGTAATTAATTTTACATCTGTTTTGAAGTATTCATTTAGTGTTAGGTTTAATGATTTTCAAAATGATAAAGAATTACTGATCTTTTCAAATTCTTTGTCGATTCCTTTGTAAGAAGCTACTTGTTACTCACCTGAAATCCAAATCGGAATTAGAGGGAACTAGGGAGACTTGACTCGACTTTTGATTTTTCATTTTTTTTTTTTTTTTTTGCGTAATAGTAAGAGCTCAATAAAAAATGTATGTAAATACTATGCTATTTTGTATATTATTGTGACTGAAAATAATTGCATAAATCGAAGTAGAAATGGTTCAAAAAAATTATATGCCAAAAGTTTACATTTGGTCAAGTGTCCCTAGGTCTAGGGAGACTTGACCCAATACATAGGGAGACGTGACCCACTTTATGAATGCAAGAATATTCATAAATATTGAAATCAAAACCACAGGTTTGATGGTCTTTTTA
>JAXGGA010018417.1:0-22131 GCA_038373865.1 Uloborus plumipes
CGTCTCAAAAACAAGAACATCGGTTATTACTTTTAAGAACGCCGTGTGCTTCAAAAACAAGACACCCTGTTTTCTAATTCCAAGACATTTGGTTCTGGAGCCATTTTGGGTCAATGATGTTCTTGAAAACAAGACGTTTCGCCTCATTTCTAAGTACCTTGTTTTAACAGTGTATTTTGCTGTTTGCTATGATCTTGGGGCGACCCATTTATTCCCTCCCTTCAAAATTGAAGATTGGTGCTGGGGGAGGGGATGAAATGAACCATAAGTTTAAATTCAGATTTTGAATGGAAGTACACTTTGTGAAGTTCGGATTGAAAACGAAACACTTCGTCTGAAAAACAATATATACCTAGGGGGAAAATAATCCTCAAATCAATCCCCAGGTGAGACGTCATATTAGTATAGCGTTAATGGTATATTTGGGTGGGGGAAGGGTTGTACTTTGCCTTGTTATAAGGAAGCCCATTTATCAACTTTAAACAAGTTTACTGTTCATTTTGTATCAAAGAAGCTTTTTTTTAGCATTTTAAACAGTTTGGGGGGAAAATGGTTGGGTCAGGAAGGAAGGGAGGGGGAGCTAACCAATCTACAAGTTAATGTTAGCTCACTTACCTAGAGTAAAAATAATAGTCAATTCAATCCCCAGGTTAGACGTCATAATAGTACAGCGTTAATGGTATATTTGGGTGGAGGAGGGGGATACTTCGTCTAGTTATAAGGAAACTCATTTACCAACTTTAAAAAAGTTTAGTATTCATTTTGTATCAAAGAGGTTTTTTTTAACATTTTGAACAGTTTTGAATTAAAAAAGAGTGGTTGTGCGGGGAAGAAAGGGGTAGGGGGGTGAACCTGACAAATCTATAAGCTCATGCCAGTTCACTTTAAACATATTCATGTTTGTTTACTACTTTTTAGACCATCACGAGCAAGAGAACTTAGTTTTTAAATAAATAGAATCTAAAAAATACCATTTTTTTCCTATACAGTTTTATTCAAAAATTCAAAAAAATATGATCCCATTGAGATCCCAATCTAAAAATTTGTACAAACACAGATGAAATACACAAAAATTTTTGAGAATTTTTTCAAAAAAATTAATTATATGTTTTTTGAGAAATTTAAATTTGAAATTTAAATTTCATTTTTTGAAAAAGAAAATTTTTATCAAATTAGTCATGTTGCATATCAGATTAAGCGGCAACTAACGTACTTTAAAATGCCATTTACCAAATCGTTCTATCTATATTTGGTGCCGAGTTAGTGTCCCTTTTATGTACCCTTATCCATGGAAAAACGAGGGTTTTTCCAAAGTTCAAAGTCTCATAAATGAAAAAATAATAGAGATAAAAATCCAAAAATTGAGACTTTTGATTACCTCAAGGGGTACAATTGATGAGCCAAATGTGAAAGAAATACAAAAATGTAAGGTAAAAAACGTTGGATCACTTGACATGGAATGACCCTAGAGTAGTTTGAGCACCCACTATAACTGCATTTATGTCTTGAAAATAGGGGGATTTTGATCTGAATTTTGAAGTTGGAGTTCATTTATTAGCAAGATACTAGAAGAGAGGAAGAAAAAACGAACAAAGCAGCACTTACAGAGTTTGAGTTGATATCTATCGATGCAAACTTCCACCTAGCACCTTTTTCTGAAGTTGGAGTATCAATCCTGAAAAAAAAAAGTTATAACTGCTTCTTACAATTCTATCCTTAATGCCTTTAAAAATTGGTGTACAAAGCTGTAAATGGCAGAATATTCAACAATTTAAAATTGATGACATTAAAATAATTTCTTTCTCGGGGAAAGTAACAGAGTTACAACACACAAAAGACACGAAAGTTTGCTGTTTACGTTGAGGACATTAAATCTAGTTGTGACAGCCATTTTTTCCCAAACGCATCATATGATTAATAGTGAAAAATCGAGTTTAATTCCGAATTTAAAAACAGCTGTAAGCACAACATTTTATAAAATTTGCCTTCACTTTTTAAAATGCTTTTTATTCAACCAATCCAACAGTTTGCTTTCTCATTAAAAATGCGTTTCAAACAATCGCTAGGATTTTTAATAGCAGCTTTTCAGTCATTTTTTAGGCTCTTCGGTAGAAGAGCGAACTTCCTGACACTTTTCAGTAATCAGGTACTGCTTCTAAGTGGTTTTCAAATGCCCATACATTATTGTACTCTACTAAACGCTGTTATAGTTTTGAGAACAAGTTAAGGTGCGGCCAATCGATTAATGATTCTTTCAACTGTATCTCCCATCAATTCAAGGCCTTTTAAGACAACAAACTATTAATTGCCATAAACTGGAGTGTTTTTTGCGGTGGAATTTACATTGGAGCCAGAGGTCTGCCGGAAGGATATATTTTACCACCGACTACCGATAATTAATGGAATCATAACCATTCTTGCTGCACTTTATATAATAAATAGGTAGTCGAGATAGTAAGTTCATACTGAAACTGACTGCTACATTTGCTATTTCCTGGTTGAATGGGTAAGTCCTGTTCGTATTGAGCAAAAGTTAATTGTCCGATGGTTTTTATACCTCGATTGCGCTATAGCCAAAGCTAGCACAAGCATGAAATTTACACTAAAAAAAAGATCAGCTAATTTTCTTCCAAAGGGTACCATTTTTTAAAATATAGATGCTAAATATAATTTCAGAAAAGAAATAGCAAAATTCATTGCTTTCTTTTTATTATTTCTGTCAATTAATTCCTCCAAAAATTTCCATTTGATGTTTCCAATCATTCAAGTGACAAACAGGCAGCAGTAATGCCCTCGGTAGCTTTCGTTTATTTCTAATTTGGCTGTGTTAAAAGCACCACCTTTCGCATACCTAGCGCAACTGCCCGATATTGCATCCGTTATTTGATGAGCACCACTATCGATGGATGCCATTGCTATGAGCACTTGGATGCCTACTTTCCCCACTTGATGTGCTTTATTCAATGCAAAAATTCAATAGAAAGTTAATTTTGCCAACAGCACTTTCAGCCAAATGCGCGCTGCTCTAGCGATATTTTACATGGCATATAATTAAGCGACATGGACGCTGTCGATTTTTCCACCGACTGGAGCCAGGTTTGAGCCTGCAAATTTGGAAGTAAGAGACTAGAATCTAACCACTGTACTACTCTGTCAACAAGCCGTCGTTATCTGTCCCCATCGGTTCTCGCAGAACCGTACTGTTTTTCTGTAAATAGCTTGGTTCCAGATGTTGGCTAATGTGGCACGCGATACAATGGAATACAAGATCAAAGTAAAATAAAATTTTAGTTTGAAAAACTCAGTGGAGGTGAAATCATGTTCAAATTTGGGTAAATCGTATGGGCGCAGACATCAAGTAACAATTGCTCCAGTAAGGTATTTTATATGATTTCATTGACGATAATATTCCGCGAAATTTGTCGCAAGGTTGCTGTTCTATCTGAAAATGACTTTCCTTCAAATACAGTTCTAAGTCTTCAAGTTTCTAGCTACTTGAATTATTTTGATTTAAGATTACAATAGTGCTTCCATACTTAACGTGTGAGGTGGATGACGTTAAAAACGTAAAATTCTTCGCATAGAGCGAAGTTTTTTTTCTTTTTTTTTTCTTACGCGCTGTTTATGGATCCGAACAGAGCATTCACATAGCATCACAATTAATTATATAGCTCAGTGATTCGAAAAATGCAATCACTGTGCTGTAGTTCATTTAACAAGAAGTGGAGGTGAGCAAAGAAACGTGGTAGTTGGCAATAACGTTGTCTGCTTGGCGATGGAAACACTGCAAACAGAGCCAAGTAGAATAATCAATATCGAAAACAAAAAAAGAAAAAAAAAACGTTCCATCTGAAAGAAGGAAGAGCGAATTTTCTTTTCTTGCAAATTTCATGTGTATGAAAGTTCAAGCTAAAGCGCAGGCAAATGCGAAATAAACAGAAAACTCGGGCAACAAACAGTCGTTCCATTTCAGCAGAATCGCCCATTCTGCGAGGATATCACAAATGTGGCAAATGCTTGCGATAAAACAGCAACCCTTTATGTATTCTTCCGATAGTGTTATATCGCAAAACAGGGAATACTTCGCTCAAAAATGAAACCTCGCTTCATTTAAGATTCGGACTGTTGTATTTCAGCGAACTTTGTTCCAATTCCGCCCTAAAGAAGAACGCTAAATAAAAATGTCACCCCCGTCCCGTCACGTGCCGAAAGATTAACGACTCAGTTATCGAGGCCTCGAGCATCGGCAATTAAACTCGACAGTTACATGTATCGTCTGCATTATGAAGATAGATGGCGGCAATAGACACGCCCCCTCTACATGTTCCGAACACTATCCTGTCGTCAAGGAAAAGAAATCCTTCCAAAATGGAATCTTTATGATAGCTTGGCGTTATGTCGTGGGATGTTCCTTCTGTTTTGCCAACAGAAAAGAAAATAACCACGAAATCGATTTTGTTTGACATTTACCAAGCTCAGAGGGAGGTGAGGGGTGCCGGCAATTTCATGCACCGTCAATTCTACGTTCTGTAATAGCATTTTGACTAGAGAGAATCTAATGTAATTTTAATATTATTTGTTGTTGGTGTCTCGAGTCTGCTTGGCTGGCAATGGGGGAGTTTCTGAAATTTCAAAAGTATTTTGTTCTGCAAGAACATGCTTCAAAACATAGGAATTGACCATTTTCTTATTTTTGGACACAGTTGTATATTTTTTATGAATTATTTTCACCGGTGCGCAGATGCAATTCCGAAAAAAACCATCTGCGCATGACGTCAGTGGTGCACGTACGCGCGAAATCAAATTGGTTGTAGTGAGATGACGAAGGTCGTGACGTCACCGATTCCTACGATTGGACAACTCAAGTCAAGCAAAATGGTGTGTGTAAACAAAATAGGAGAGCTGTTAGGTGTACCACTGACGTCACAAAAACCACGCCCCGTTTTCAAGGTAGGGTATTTAAAAAAAATAATAAAAAATAAACTGTTGGGAAAATTAAAGTATTTTCCGGGCCCATGTTATTTTTTTATATCATTCTATCAATTTCAGTAACAAAAAGAAGTACTTTATTTGACTGAAGGAAACTCCCCCATTTGGGGTGCGCTGCTTCACTTTTCTTGCTGTACTGTCATTTGGTGTGAAGTCCTACTTCCACAGCACACTCGTGCCACAGGGACCCGTTTATAGCGTAGACAACCATTTGCAGCACAACACATTCACACAAGAAAAGGACAAGGGCAGGAGAAGGAAAGTACATCCATGCCCTAATCGATATTCGAGCCCGGAACCTCCCCATCCGGTCAGGCTTTTCTGAAAAATCAGACAAGGCGGCAGGCAATATTCTTTGTTCTTGGCATAATTGTGCAGTGAACTGAAAATCTCTACTTCTGCTTACATTATGGTTCAGGGCGTCCATTGACGGGGCTCAATTAGAAATGAGAACAGTAATAAATTTATACAAATGTAAAAGGCTAAGAGCTGGTACCAATGTCAAAGATTGACGATTATTTATGGCAACTTTAATGGGCGATTCTCAGGAAGTAGAAACAAGGGGTCTTCTGAGAATAGTTTGGAACTTTGGCCATCTCACGTGAGCTGGCCTTTAAGTTACATTATAGCTCAGTGTCTCTGACGTTTACGTTTGCATAAATTTATTACTGTTTCAATTTCAAACCGGGTTCCGTCAACGAATGCTCGCATCCATGATGCAGATTCCTATAGTGATGAGGTAGTGTCGATCTCATTGGTTTCGCCTAAGCCCCCAAAATCGCTAATAAGACACTTTATTTCTGTTTTCTATGTATTGTCGAATGTTACAGTTGCAATACATTTTTCATGAATTCTGGAACCAGTTCTCTGACTTTTGCATACAATCAACTCTTGATGACTCGACTTCCTAAGGGACCGGTTAAAACTTTCGAGTATTCAAGATACGGGAAGTTCCTGAGGGTTAACAGTATTTAAACTAAATTTTAAGATAATTTCACATTGAGATCCACCAACGGATAATCAGTGAGTCTTTCCTTTTCTCTCTCTCTCTCTGACAACTTCCATTTCACGTAAATCCTTTGTTGTTGTCTTTTGCCAGACAGGCTGGTAATTTGGTGTGCGCTGCCCAACTTTTCCAACTGTACCGTAACTTAGGTCTGAAGTCCGACTTCCGCAGGACACACATGCCATAGGGATCCGTTTATAGGGTAGGCAACCACTCACAACACAGCAACTCATTTCCACAAAAGTAAGGACAAGAACAGGGCAGAGAAAGTATCCATGCCCGAGCCGGGTTTAAACCCGGAACCTCCACTGCCAGACTACTCTGACCACGAGACAAGGTGGCCGGCACGTAAATCCTTTAGATTGCCATGTGGTACAAGAAAAGTGGTGAGGACTTCTCCTGACCCAAAGCAAGAATAGAGCTCTAGTTTTTCAACTATCTTGAGCCATTAGACCACATGAACTATATTATGTAAATCTTGGCTCCATCCTGTGACTTTTGCTTGTGCGATGCGTTGATTACTGCTCTAATTTAAAAATGAGCCCTGATATTAGATACCCTCAGAATTATTAAGTTATCTGTAGCAAGTAGACAAAGAAACAACTCACACTATCGATTTGTTGCGGGCATCTTCCATCATCTCCCGAATGAACGACTGGACCAATTCGTCGAGGAACTCTTGTTTCTTGTGCAGGGAGCAACCTGGAAAGAAGCATCCAGAAATGAGCAACACAATTTCCTGCAACTGACAGACAGCATTGATGAAGAGCAGAACATTCGAAATTCAAACCAATGAGTTTTAAAGAACCATGCCTTTTCTACAAGGGTTTGTATTCATACCTACCTTTATTTGTTTATCCACTTAGTTGAAGTTTGCTACGAATATAAATGTACCGTAAAATGGGGTGAATCGTCCTATGCAGAGGTTTTAAATGCAAAGGTTTTTTAATTCCTAATGCGGAGATTTTAAATTGTTTTTTATTATAAAAATGGCAAATAAAATCGAAGTTGAAAGTCTTCACGCATAAACTTAAAAATAAAATTATTGGGAATTAATATTGTGATTGAATATGCTATTACATTACTTACCGTAAAATGGGGTGAATCGGAACACTTTTCAGCTTTAATTGTAAAAAAAGTAGTTAAAAGATTTTTTTAAATTGATTTTTTGGGTAAAAACTTCGGTCTTGCTTCGCTTGTGATATTCCAAGCAAATACAAAACATTTTGAACAGTTATTATTTTCTATGTAGGAATTTTGGGGTGTTCCGAATCACCCCGCTGATAGGGGTCAATCGGAACACATGTTAAAATTTTTATTTTGTTTTCAATTTAACCTGTAATAGGTCTCGCAAACATGAGCAATATTGATGGGGAGAATAAGAACAGATAGTTACTGTCAAAAAAAGTTTATTTTCTATACCAGTAAACGTTTATGATTTGTCAAAATTCAAAATAATTTTGAACTAATGAAAAATTAAAATTAATTTTAAGATATGCTTTTGAACTGAAATACAAAAGTTTAACATAAATTGAAGTCACTCTCATGTCGTCTACAAATATGTACTTGTCCTTAAAACTAACAGTTGTGGCTTTACTTAAGGGTTTGCATAACATCTTCTTTGATGAACGCTGCCTTTTCGTTAGTTTCTTGAAATCTCTGGGTTTCAGGGATTGTGCTGTAAGATTTTTCCACTTATTCATCACTGTCTGTGTGCTGGACCTCTGCTACATAAAGTCATATGACTTTCCCCAAGTATTTAAGTACAAAAAAGTCTCCTGGAGCAAAAATATCTTTGAATCTGCAGCTTTCTTTCATTCTAAGATCTAGGTGCTCACGAGCAGGGAAAAACAATAATAAATCCTTGTCCTTGTCTTGACTAGAAGAATCGGGGTTGCAATCTTGATTTTTCAAGCAGTTTCCTTTAAATAAGTTTGCATTGGAACACCAGAACAAAGTGTGCCGATTCACCCCGCAAATCCTTATGACATTATGAAGAATTTTTCATTTTTATGCCACAATTAACCCATTAATGCCTGACATTTTTTTTCCCGAAGATATTTTGTATACTGGTTACAAACAGTGGACAGGAAAAATAATTGAAAAAATATCATGTAAAAAATTATTAAATTTTTATTAAGGAAAGAAAAATCTTCCCTTAAAAGTTACGATAGACCTCAGAGGGTACATACTTTTTTTACTAAAATTTTTTTCTGCCTACTATATAATATTTAAAAAGACATTTTATAAGAAGAAATAAAATCAGCAATTAACATAAACTGGGAAGCTGGGAATAACTTTGAAAACTTAGCTTTTTTTCTTGAGATTGTGAACGATGTCATTTTTGATAAAGGTCATATTAAAACTGCTACAGAACACACTTTACAATGGTTATATGCTGCAATCTGTTAATAACGAATTGAAACAATACCAAGGTGCTAATTGAACACTATTATTTGGTTGAAATTTTCATTTTGGGGAAATTTAGACCCTTTTTTGGAACGTCCCTAAAAAGGGACGCTAGGCATTAATGGGTTAAAATATGTTGTCTCTTCTAATGTGGTACTCGGTTGCTCAGATATATGCATAATTAAAAAATACCATTCTTAGATTTCAAATACAAAGGGGTCTGTACTAACATACGAAGTTTTGCAGACCATGAGAACTTGAGGTTTTTTCGGGTTCCGCTTGCAGCCTTGCACAGAAGCAAATAGTGTTGCCAGTTTGCCAAAAATATTTTTTCCTACTTCTTATAATATTACCTTTCTAAAAAAAAATTAACTGCCAAAAACACTCGATGGTATATTTATGAAGAATTTCTTTGTATGATCAGGCAGTTTTGTTCCGAATCACCCCGCTGTTCCTATACACCCCATTTTACGGTACCTGTAAGGTTTCAATCTGAATAAGCATCAATTGCTTAGTTTGGTAATTAACTTTTGCTTTAATTTATTACTCGTTATTTACTTCTTTATTTACTAATTATTTTTGTGCTAATGATACAGAAAAGTTTCGAAGATCAAAATGTTATGATAACAAATGTAGAAACCAACCATTTAACGAAACAGTTCAAATTCTCTGCCATTGTTGCCAAAGAACAGCTGATAACGCCAACTCATGGAATATGAAACATTCTTAACCATTTCAATTGGTAATTGGGAACATTTTCTTAAATGGCTGCTCTCAGTTCATCAAGTGGAGCTGGTTTTGTGTTATAAACATTGTTTTTGAAATTCATCCACAGTAAAAACTCCAACCGATTGGAATGGTTTGAAACGTTTTGGATTCCTTCGGTTGGTCAGACTTAAAAGCAGTGCCTGTGGTGCTAGGAAGCTCAAATGACCGGCAATTTGAGCTTCCTACATTTATTCACATTATTTTTTAATTTTTTTAACGTTTCTCTAAAACAGTAACTGTTAGCGTTAAAGTTATTCAAAGAATGAATGTATACGTTTTGGGGACACTATAGCCGTGGTTCCAAACCTTTTCTTAAAACCTATTACCCATATGAAGCAGTTTATACATTAGCTGCTTTATGGGTAATAACGTGGTACCGAAGTGCTTTATGAGTAACCCCTCAAAAAACTGTCAGAAAAACAAATTAGCTACAACATTTTCTTTAATTTCTTTAAACATTGAAAATAAATAAATTAAACTTTAACTTTCAATCCTCCAGACGAAGAAAACTCCTGCTCTTTCTTTTCTATTTAAGTGTTTGTTATAAATAAATAGTCAAAAAGATAATTGATATTGCCTAGTTCTAACAAATTTCTTTAATATTTGATGTATTTTCGCTAATGCACATCTTAAGTTGTGCTCCAAGTGTATCATCAAAAATTTTCTCACGCACTAACTTTTTTTTACAAAATTATTCTCTAATGATTACCCATTAGGCAGCTAATTAAATTTGATACTCAAAATTTTGTTTTTTGACTGAATAATGATCCGATTCATGCACTGAAAAAACAAACTGTTGTTTTTACAGTATAACACTGGAAGCAGAGATTCCAGTTTAAAACTGTAAAGTGCACAGTAATAAACTGTAAAATTAATAATTTTAGTTTATTACCATAAAATTATCTGTATGATTCTGTAAAACAACAGTATAATACTGGCAGCAGAGTTTTCAATAAACGACTGTAAAATGCACCAGTAACAAACTGTGAAACCAGCAATTTTAGTTTATTACTGTAAAATTGGTAATTCTGCAGTTAATTATTGTAAAATTAGTAATTTTACAATTTACTACTGCAAAATTAGCAGTTTTAGTTAATATTATTATAAAATTAGCTGTTTTATACTATAAAAACAACATTTTTTTTTCTCAGTGTGTTTTTATCTTTATCCTACGGTAAATTGTATTGCACTTTTAGGGTGGGAACCACTGCTCAAAAGCTATCTGCATCACTTCGAGTTCAAAACACGATTTTTTTACACTACCAGAATGATCAAGTCCTTTACCCTTTGACACTCCGGCACCGAACATTCAGAGCTATAAAAAAATAATAATTAAAAAAAAAGAGCTGTGGCATAAAAAGTGCTCAAAGGGACCCACGGGCCAGATCTTATCGAGGGAAGGCGGCGAGAGAATTTGTCCACACTATTTACATTCTTATTTATCCGAAGCAAAAACGGCCTTTTCGATGTGAAACCAGTCGCAGGACGATGCAGAGAGACGGGAGGGATGGGACACAATCTAATTTGACGCATGAATAATAATAAAAACGCGCGAGCTGCTTGCTATACAGTACCGGATCGGAGAGAGATGAAACTTTTTGGTTTTTGTGTCTGGAGCGGCGCCCGTGCGGCGCCCGGAACCAGTTCGATTCTAAAACCAGAGAGAGCGTTCACACCCAGATCGAATTCCGTTACAGGGGTGGCAGCGATATTCGGAGGGAGGGAGCGAGACTCGGTGATGTACCTCCGAAGTATTCTATCGTCAACTCTGGCCTCCTTCAAGAAGCTCCTTCTGAAGGTTCAAAACATGAACTGTTACTGTTGTTTTTACAGAATAATTCTGGCAGCCGAGGTTACAGTTTAAAATTGTAAAATACACGGAAATAAACTGCAAAACTAGCAATTTTACAGTTTACTGCCGTAAAATTTAGCTTTATATATGCCGTAAAGTTTAAAGCTGCCGCAAAGCCGTAAAGTAAAGCTGCCGTAAAGTAAAGCTGCCGTAAAGTAAAAGCTGCCGTAAAGTTTAGCTGTATAGTGTAAAAACAACAGTATAATACTGGCATCAGAGGTTCCAGTTTAACCCTACACTGCATGAGTTTTTTGTTCTCTGAAAGAACTATATACATTTTTCAATAGTAATAAGAAAACATTGGAAAACATTTTTAAAAATTTAATTTTGATGATAGATGGTTATAAATTTGCTTTAAAGATATTTAATACTTGCTTTTTATGCTTGAGTTGCCCTATGCTTGGTTAAAAGGAAAAATAGTCCATGTATCCAATTGGCAACGCTATGTAGTGTAGGGTTAAAACTAAAAAATGCACGGTAATAAACTGTAAAAATTACTAATTTTAGTTTGTTACTGTAAAAGTGGCAATTTTAGTTTATTGCTGTAAAATTAGTAATTTTTACAGTTTATTACTCTAAAATTAGCTGCGTTATACTGTAAAAACAACATTCATTTTTTACAGTGTGAAGGATCAAAAAAATATTTTTGTTACTTTAAAACAGTGTTTAAACTAACAAGCACGGATCTACCAAAAGAGGCAAAGGGGACTAGCTGGAATTTCTACTCCTAAAAGTCTTGAAAATTTCTTTTCCAAATGCGGATGAATACATCCCATAACAGCTCCTTCTTTTATGCTATGAACAAGGCGTCCATTCTAAAAAGCAAGTGGAGCGTTCTTTTTCCAAAGAACGCTACCTTATATGATAGCATATACAAAGAAAAAAAAATTAGCAACACACTCAGAATATGGATGCTGAGTGCAAAAATGTTGCAAACAAAATAGTCCAGTGTAATCGTTTAAATAAGTTACGTATAAATCTTAAATAGTTTATTTTCTTCTGTAATAAGTTTTTTTTTTTTTCAGGGCAAGATTTACAGACACCTTTCATTTCCTACCCAACTCATTATTTATCTAACTGATAAAATTAACATGATGTGGCTTACGGTAAGTAATGTAATAGCATCTTCAATCACATTATTAATTCCCAATAATTTTATTTTTAGTTTATGTGTGAAGACTTTCAACTTCAGTTTTATTTGCCGTTTTTATAATTAAAAAAAATTAAAACCTCTACATTAGGAAATTTTCTTTCACCTTGAATTTAGAGATAAACTGGTTCTACTCGGTACGACAATTTTTATATCTTCTCTTTTCCTTTCATGGTTCAATGAACACTGATTTGGGTTAGAAAATTGGAGTCTGCTTGAAATAATAATAATATATGCAATAAATAAAACGCACACTAAATCGTGCACTTAGGGCCCTGCTTCACATCAGCAGAAAACGCTACCGAAACCGAAAATCCGGGTACTTTCCATAGGAACACTATTTAATCCATTTTATGTTTCTGCTTTATTTTTCTGCTTTACGTCAATGTGGAGCTTGGCCCTAACAGATGAATATGACATCCTATTAGTTTATTTTCCCTGCACTTCTCCAAGGGATCATTTTCCCCCTTTCTAATTGTACCGTCTCCCGATTTGAGAAACCCGTCAGCATTCGGGGCACGTGGGCCCCGCGCGACGCCAACCGACGAGACTTGACTACAAATGTCCCCGACGGAAACAGGTGTCGCCTCGATTTCGCAGGCGATAGCCCCTGTGATAATCCCCGGTGCTTTACGAGAAGAGTTCCGAGAGCTGAAGCTGAGAGTTTCTCGGAAGCTGAGAGACGATCCGGAGATACAACGAATCGTTACGGGAAGCTCTGGAGAGAATTTTTTTTCCAAAAGAGAGAGACCAGGTTTTTTGAGGAATGTCCTAGATTTAGCAAATCCCTATTGATATTAGATACCCTATTGATATTAGATAGACAATCTCTATTATCTTTAGAAATTGAAAGAAAATTAATTTGCAGCGTATAAATCTAAACTCGGGTACTCTCGGCCAAATTTAGGGCAATTTTGAATCGTGAGAGCGTAGGATGCCTCCATCTAGTCTACCCTTCCCGTGAACGAAGTATAGTAAAAACGCGGGTTGCCTCACCTTTGAAGTTCTTGAGGCCCCTCCGCGCGCCGTCGCAGTCGGGGCGCACGCCCTGCGTGGCCGTGCCCTTGATGGGGCGCCCCGTGCGCGGCTGCACGCACCAGCAGTACTGGGGCGACTTGTGGCACTGTGCGCGGGCGTACGCGCCCTCCGGGGTGCACTCGGGCACATAGATGCCCGCCGAAGGGTTGGCCCGGTGGTTGTCGAGCGCCGTGCGCCGCGCACTCGCGCAGTCCTGGGGCTCCACTGGGGAGGGAGAAAAGAAAAAAAAAAGAAATTAATGTATATCGTATAAGACAGACAAAGCATTATTCAGTATAAGGCTTACAATCAAATCTCACTACCTAGTTTGTTCTCATTAATGATTAGTAAAAAAACTGCACTAAAAAATTTTAGCAGTTGTGCCAAGAAACCTGGGAGCACAACTTAGGATGTGTGTATTGACCTTGATTGAATAACATATTGCTAAAAAACAAGAGTCTTTATTTGGTATGTCGTACCAAAAAATAGAGCCGATGGGCTGGCTCCAAACGATGGTTTTTAACTCTGCTTAATGCAACACGTTTGACCTGAATTGGTAAATTTATGCAATTCGTGATTCATTTATTGTTATCAATTGATTATTATAATTAAAATCTTTGTGTCCACAAGTAATCACATTAAGCTGTACTGTAAAGGGTAACTACAAATGTTTTATGTGTCTCCAAAACCCTATATATCTAAAAGTATTGCACGTACAATGATGAGGCATATAGGAAACTAACCACAAACTCAACAAGGAACGGAATTGTAAATAACCAGGTGATAATACGAATGCAGTGCTTTAAAGGGCGACAAAACAAGAAAATCCATTTACTTGTTACAATATGCCTGATACTGCTCTTACAGTGCTTTGGGGTACATTGATGACCTTGTTTCCGTACCCGTACAACTTAAAAAAGTATAATTCAAGAATAGCATCCATGAGGCAATAGTGAATTTATCAGGACAACGCTGAACGTTACAAAAACGTAGCACACATACACAAAAATAGCTTTCCTTGTTTTTAAGTTATTCAAAAAATACTACACTTGTGTTACCACCTCAATTTCAAGACTTAATAAGTTTGGGATTATTGTTCATACATTCCTCATCGTTGTTTGTGCAATACTTTTTGGATAGATAGCGTTTCGAAAACAAGTGACTCATTTGTAGTAACCCTGCATATAAATTCCAGTATGGAAAGGGGAGGCAGAGGCAGGAATGCTCGCTCACCTTCCTCCTTGGAGGTCTCCTCCGCATCCTTGTCGAGGGACGCCTGCGTCCCGTCGGGACGTAGCTGGTGGACGTGCTTCTCGCTGTCCCAAGGCTCCTCCGTGGATACGGGACGGATCAGCTCCTCTTCGGGGACTGGGGGAGGGGGAAAGCAGTCAGAACACGGTGAGACACTTACGAACACATACACAAAATCACATTACAGTAGGGCAATTCCATGAAAGTGTGGAAAAGCGTTGAAAAAATTAAACTCGAGTAATGTGATTGTTCTGCATATTTTTTAGTTTAAAAATGTTAGAAGTTTCTTATACATAACAATTTTTTGTTAGGAATGTAGTTTTTTAATTTCGGCAATACTTTGAAGTTGGTATTAGAGTATTTTATTTTCAGTGAAGCAAATGGTCAAACTTTCAACATTGATAAGTTTCAATTTTTTCCATTAGATAAATGTGACAAAGGAAGATTGTTGTTTATTACACTTTAAATTAATATTGTGAATTGATGAAACAAGTGTTTTCAATTTAATTAAGTGATTTATGTCAATTTCAAAAAGGCACTGTTCTATGTAACGTAAGTTACCAAAAACATGTTAAAGTTTTTACAGCAAATAAAGAAAGGGCAATACAATGTTAACTATGTTATATTTTCTATCTTATAGATGTGTACTAAGCAAATAACAGTACTTTTCTTTTGAATATTGTTTATTTAATTTTTTGTGCTACAATCAAAACGTGTAACGTAAGTTACCCACATATGCAGATAACGTAAGTTACCTTAGTAGAACTTCAATACTTGTGTTTCGAAATAAAGTAAATTGTAAATAAAACCTATGTGGTTAATAGAAGTAATTTATTCAATAATTCTTTTAATTGTACTACTGTATTTACTTAATTTAGATTACTCATATTTCTTAAAATGTCTGTTTTTTAATAAGATTACAATACACCTTTATTATAAATTACATGCTTCTTTTTGGCTATTAAGATATTAATTCTCTTTAAACAATATCACTGCATTCAGAATATTTAGCAGGTAATGTACTATGAATTATTCAAAAATGACTTCTGTTATGATTTAAAGTTATCAAATATGTTTTGGAAAAAACAAATATAAAAATAGTTTATCTCTTTCAATTGAAATATATTTTGTTTTGCATTAAAATGCCACTGAACTCTGCAGAAAAGATGCGCTGTAGAAGGGGTATGAGAAAAGTCATGTGGATATTACAGATTCATAAATAAAAGTCACTCTTGATAGTATTGAAATATGTTAGAAAAAGCAAAATGTATCAAAAAATTTTCTGAAGATCCGCACATTCACAATGACCATTTAAGAACCAGAAATGAACAAAATGTAGGGTTTCGTTTAGTTGTATTTTAAGGAACAAGAAGAAAAAACAGAGATAAAAGCTGGTGACTGGTGTGTGGTGAAGTACGAAAATACATTGTATCCTTGAGTTGTGACGATTATTGAAGAAAACGAGTTTAAAGTAAAAGTAATGGCTGCTGTTGGAACCAATCAGAAATGGCCAGAAACGACAGAGGAAATTTATTATAAGAGAAAACATGATTCGAAAATAGAATTACCTGAACTTGTTAATACCAGCGGCCAGTATGCATTTAAAAGTCTTATGTTTTGTAATATTTTTGATTGATCATTGAGTTTGGCATTAAATTTCTGTAAATTTAACTCATAATTGTTAATTTTCAGTATTTTGATCTAAACTAAGCTGTAATTTTCATTCATTAGTTTTTGTAATAAATATATGCTTGTAAGTGAATTTTGTAACGTAAGTTACTGTAACGTAAGTTACCCAGTTAAAAATTCTCATAAAATTCAATTTTTAAAATAAAATTTTAAATTTATGAAAATTAATTCCTAAATATTATAAGAAACTGATAAATTATACTTCAAACAAGAAAACAGCTGTAATAGAGCAGAAATTTGCCTTAGAACCAATTTTCATATTATGCCGTTCCCTTTTTGTGTAACGTAAGTTACTGCCTTATTTTTGACTGCTAAATTTTGTAAAATTTAAGTGCATCGAATATTTTTGCATTTTAATTTTGCTTTTGACTGGCATTTTCACGGAATGCTTTCATACAAGGTTTGTACAACAAAACTTGTCTGTAATGAGGTGCTAAATGCATAAGAGTTGGTCAAAATGTAACGAAAGTTACCGTGGAATTGCCCAGTAGATCTCTTATTTAACAAGTAATGAAGCATTAATGCATTTGGCTCATCAAAGTCTAACGATCGTAAAATCGCGGTTTAGATGACGTGGATAGAAAAATGTTCTCCATGCATTTTTCACTACTTATAAAGGGATGAATAATCTTGCTTTTGACGTTCTTCTGCGCAGTGCTGTAGTTAAAGGGGAGGGAGACGGAAGGACCCTTTCTCCGATAAATTTGGTTTATTATAGCAAAAATAGTGTTAATTAGTTTGAAACTACTTTTGGAAGAAAATTAATGTATACTTCTTGAATTAAAGGCAGTATGAGCCATGTAAACCATTTTTTTTTTTTTTTGGTCTAAGAAAAAATCCTCGACTATGATATCTACCCACAATAAAAATGCGACTCCCACTAATTTTCTTTTCTACCACAGCACTATGTACGAATAGGAAGGTGTCAAAGCAACATAACACTTGGATATAACGTTGTTTGCTTGGTGCTGATTGAAAACAGTGACTCTTTGAATGAAGAATTATAAAATGCGTTTGACTCAGTCCCTTTATTTGGCAACTATCTTCTAAAAGCAGAAGAACTGAGTTTTCTTTCGAGGCAGCTTTTGCAAAAATTCAATCAAGTTTTCAAAAAGCAATGCCGTTTGGTCAACTAACTTTCAGTAAATACGAATGAAATGTCAAAAAGATTATGCGAGGGAAAACATAGAATGCGGTTTCAATACTACACAGGCAATTTGCAATTACACACAGAACAACTTGGATGATGACTAGCAAATTTTAAAAACAATGAAAAAACATCTTTTTTACAATGACCATGTAACTTTTCTCAAAGGAAGGGTCAGGACCCGGGAACAATCTCTTTCCCTCGTTGCTGAGCCTCATTATCTTCATTTAAACGCCGATTAGAGCCCCATTATCTTATTACATGGTGTACACTGGTAAAGTTTGCTTGTCATTATATCAAACCGTCCACGTTGCAGTCTGCTTTTGCGACCCTCTTGGAGCATAGTTTCAGATGCATTTTTTTTTTGTCACTGAAGATTTACTCATTGTTTTCAAATAGTTGTGGCGATGTTATGTTGCAAAAATCCTCATTTTCTACTTTAACTTTCTTCGGTGTTCAAAGAATGTAAGGCAAAAAAAAAAAAATTTCTTATAACATTGTTGAAAATAAAAGAAGAAAATAGTTTACTATCCTCCGCCCCCCCCCCCCCCTTCTAATCAAAATATTCTATTTTCCATTCCTAACCTTACTGGTCTGGCTGTTAAAAATAAAAAATACGCCAATTTTTTTGAGAGGTCTCTTAAACTTACAAAAACTTAACTTACACTAAAATTTATTATACAGTGAGCTTCCGTTATAACGAATACTAAAATAATGAACTATCTGTTTTTGCGAAATAAATTTTAGATCCCAATTTGCATTTCTTGCCATTGCATTTCTTGAACTCCATTACATCGAAATTCGCGTTACAATGAATAAAAATATTCAATTGAAGTTTGTTGTAATAAAATTGATCTTTTCATCACTTCAACTGCCCTTTCGTATACTTGCCATTTCTGTCTCAACTGGACAAAGGGCAGTTCAAAGTCATTTTTCTTTCTTTAGTTATCTTAAACTTGTAAGCACTTTGCATGCAATAAAACTAACGATCTTTATTAACTCAAAATACCCTTCAAACTGCCATTTCCAGAGTTCGACAGAAATAGCTGCGATCCTAAACAGAAAACACACTTGTTTTTGTACACTTTTAAAACTTGGTAATAACTTAACTTACAATATCATTGTTTTAAAATTTAGATACTCCCTATAATACTAGTCATTCCTTGCTTACTTGAAAAGAGGGCAATTGGAAACAGAAAACACATTTTTTTTTGAAGGAATAACCTAAAATAATTTAAAATATTCTTTCTTTTAAATACCTCATACGCTCGTCATCATCTATTATTCTTTAGCTTAATTGGACTAAGTTAGTTTTGTGGTAAAACAAATTTCGTCATTTACGACGATTCTTTCCTTGTTAGATCAGAAACTCGCGCTGATAAAAGGGCAGAGTTATCTGGAAAAACGTCATAGTTTCCTTAGTCATCCAAGTTTGATTCCACTGACATAAACCAGTGGAGTTCAAAAGTTTTCAGTCACAAAAGCTTTAACAATTAACTTGAACTTAGGAAACCCCATCAGCTCATACTAGAAGTTTTTTTTTTAAGGTAAGATATGAAACACAGAATTTTAATCTTGTTGATAGCTATTAATGATAGCCTTGTTTAAAAAATATTTTTGACAAAGACTCCCTATACATAAAGGAAAAATGTAGTGCAAAGGTACCTACTATTGACCCTCCGCCAATTATTGACATTTGTAACTAAATACTTTGGGGGGTACATCTCTTTCTGAAGCGCATGTATTCGTAGTTTTAAATTTCAATGATATATGTAGCACTGCTAAGTCATAAGAGAGGGATGGTTCTTGATCTGCTTCGGTATTATCAACCCTTTAGTAGTTAACGTAGAAGTTTAGTAAATTTGAACGCTTCAAGATGTTTTTTTTACCACAAATTTGTTTGGAACTGACCCAAACAAAGTTACATAAAATCATGTTCTGTTCTAAAGGTTAGATTTCATGAAAAAGCATTTGCGGTCAACTTCAAACTGAGCACCATTTAAAAGTCCAATCAAAATACTTTTTAAACAGTTGCCGGCTGCAAAATTATGTTAACCCTTTACGCCCTGACTGTACTCAAGAGTACCACTTGCATTAATTAAGTATTAGGAATATAATATAGCTGGAATCCTGGTGGTACTTGAAAGTACCATTCCTTGTACTCTGCCGAGAGGCCGAAAGTGGGTGTCAGCGATCGGAAACAGTACTCTTAGCGGATAATACCGAACTGTCAATATTTTTGTACTCTGTACATATGTTATTTAGTGTATTTTTAACTAAGAAGGAAAAAAAAATCATTTACAAACTAATTCAGGAAATAAAGGATTGAGGCGAGTCAACGTGCGGTCTATTTTTAGTTATACAAAAGTCAAAAACTAGTAACATGTCAATGGCAGGTGAATAGTCAATTGTAGGTACATAGTCAATGGTATATAGGATTCAAATAAGCAACATGCAGATAAGAGAGAGAAGGGTCTCACCTTTGGGGGCGTCGTCGAGGAAGTCGTCGACCCCATTCACCTGCTCGTCTGAGTTCAGGGACATAAACAATCGGAAAGAAACTGCTGGTCACATGAGTCGAAACCATTCTAACGGACTGACGTCCGGTTTTAATATTGCACGAGGTGTCCCGGCCGGGCCGGACATGTACACGCACGCACGCATTCGCTCAGCCAATCACTCGCCCCAGCCGGACAGCCAGCGTAGCGGTCCTATTTACAGATGAAGGAACGGCAGTTCAACCGGACAACTGTTTTGGCCTATCCTACCAGTCATCAGAATTACCACGTTGCCCAGAAAACGCTTTTGAGTCAACGAAGTTGCTTTCTCTGGCCTATTCAAGTTTATTATTTTTATTAGCTTTTTCGTTTCTGTATTCCAAGCAGCAAAATGGTTGCTATAACTCCTCGACAGGCAAGTTAAGAATGATATCATACCCCTGTCAATCCAACTGGATTTATAAAATTATTGCTGTTCTTTTTAGGAAGAGTTCCTCTTTGCGATTGCAAACATGGCAAAAGGTACACTATTCAATTTAATGCAATGGTTGCTAGGGTACTCGAAAATTTCCTAGCAAACTTGTGCTACAGGTTTAAGATAAAAATACAACAGAATCAATACATTTTTTTATAAATAGTCTGGGTTTTACATAACATGCTTTGTTCACATTTGTGCGAAGTCAACTGATCTTTTCCATCATTTTTACCGATATGAAATCTCCTTAGTACATTTTTTAGTGTTCATTATGCCCGAAGTTAAGCTAGCAGAATGAATTTCCTTATCTTACATGGACCGGTTGTTTTCTCTGCATTGATAGTGCGCTAGCAAAAAAACTACTTTTACGGAATTCATTAACTTTTTTTTTTTTTTCACACACTCAAATAGTTTCAACCATACATATTTCGGACTTAAAATCGGAGGTTAAAATACCAGCTTAAAAAAGTCAAGACTGGCTTTGATTTGCTATTAACCTACGTTTGACGGTCAAATGTTGCGATAATCGGTGATTAAGTTCTGAATGTTAAATTGCTTGAATAATTTAGGCTTTTATTTACTTTTACTAATAGTTTTAGCGATCTATTTTTTTCCAGTTTGGAATAGTTTCTTCAGATAACGTAGTAATATTCTCGACACACGAGACTGGTATTGCGCATGGCTTCCGACGCATTCAAAATTTCATTCATACTGAACACAGAACACATAAGGACGATGGACAGGACAAAACATGGCACAAGCACAATCACAAACAAGGACGGACAGGACAGAACACGGCACAAACGCAATCACAAACAAGGACGGACAGGACAAAACACGGCACAAACACAATTACAAACAAAGACGGACACGACATATATTGCACATTGACACAGAAATATGCACATCATGTAAATATCACAAAAGTCACTTAATAAACAAGTTAAACAAAGGTGTCCACACAAATACAAGGTGTACAAATCAAACACTCAATTTGAAGAGTCGAAGTTAAACTCTAAGAGGGTTGGTTATATTGGCAAAACTTGGCAGTTGAATTTTTAAAGTTTACCGGTGAATTTTTTTTTACCTCTTCTGACACGGCTGCGCTTTTTATGAAGGGACAAAGGGCAAAATGGTATCCCCGTAAAAGAAGACACAAGGCGCAATACAATACACCGCCAACTCGGTTATTTCGATCCTTGGACTGCAGTTTCGTGCTTATTATGCACTCATCAGATTGGAATACGAAAGTAACCAAGTTAGAGGCAAAAATCCTCTTATAGAGCAAAGAAAGCCAAAAAAAAAAAAACTGGTAGCTTATGTGAAATTATAATACCAGCTCTTTGCTCTAAAAGAGGATTTTTGCCTCCAACTCGGTTACTTTCGTATTTCATGCTGATGAGTGCATAATAAGCACGAAACTGCAGCCCAAGGATCGAAATAACCGAGTTGGCGGTGTATTGCATGTTCCTGTCTTAGCCCTTGCTTAGAGGCGGTTACTCACAGCTTTAAGACACAAGGTATTCTCTTATATGCATTGCAGAACACAAGTCTGCAATGAAAGCGGAAAGAATGTAGTTCAGCTACTTCAGAAAAGCTTGTTGTAGAAGTTTAGACTATTCTGCATGGTTTTGAGGGAGCTGACCGGTTCATTTTTGCTGCGTTTGGGGCCGTAATGTTAACTGTGGAAATGAGAGAGCGGATAAACTTGCTAAGGATGCTACTTGTTTTTGGTGTCAGTTTAGCGATGTCTGTCCCAGTTTTCATTGGAAATACAGTGCAAGGGAAAAAACTTTCAGACTGGAATGCAGAATTTCGTGCTGCATCAAAAGTATTATGAACTAAGACATTTTTCCCTACCATTTTTTATTGCTTGAAGT
>JAXGGA010018418.1:0-22129 GCA_038373865.1 Uloborus plumipes
AGAAACGTTTGACTAGTCTGCAGTTTTTTTTTTAATCCGTGGAGTAGATCGAGAGTCATTTAATTGGAAGTTCACAAAACAAAATGCGATTATTAAATGCACACGACGACGTTATTTTTTCCACACTTTTTAAATTTATTTATTTCTATTTTTATTAATACAAGCTTATTCATTTATTTATTTATTTTTAAGGCAACATTTTCTTTGCCTGTAACAGTTTGTAAATCAGTTCTTTTTTACGTTGCTTTTGGTGAAATTTGCCGAAAGTCGAAATTTTCAGATATTGTTTTCATAACTCCTTCTATTGTTAATTATGTTTCTAATCGTTTACAAAAAATAAACAAAGCCTAAATATAAGTGGTAGTCTGAAGAGTTCCGGAAAGACGATGGCGCCCGGTGCGAATATTTTCAGCCCCCAAAGAGAAATGAAGCTGATTATAAAACGCTTCATTAAATAGTAAAAAGAGCATTGGTCTTCGTTTAAAGCAGCCAAATTCCAGCTTATGAATAGGAAAGTATCGATTTTTTTTAAATTTTGATTATTACATAAAGTGAATAAGTAACTTTTGTGAACATAACTTTTGTGTCTCAGAAAAAAGACGGGAATTTGATCTGTTTAATGTGTTATCCTTTATCAATATGTAAGAAAAAAAAAAAACAAAAGCGATAATTGTTAAAAATGAAATGAAAAAAAAAAAATAAAGGAACAGAAAGATAGTTTTTGGAGCTTTTTTTGGGTTAGGAAAGGGGGCATCTGAGGAAATTCTTCGAAATTGATGTCTAACAAATCGGATTAAATACTGTAATTTACTGACGTTAGGAAAAGCGATGGGGCTTAGGAACCTGTCCCAGATCAATTTATCTCCCATCTCAATTTTTCGAAATTGAAATTCCTATATGCACACAATGACAACCTTCGACGACCACCGTTCCCTAACATCAGTGTAACGGAGATCTCCAATGGAACGGGGGGGGGGGGGGAGTTCAAGAACACCCGTCTTGGGATTCTCTCCAGGAATGTTTTTGAATTAGAAATCCTATAAAGATAGCTCTCAGACATTTCTAATGATATTCGGGAGATTAGGTTAAGAAATCCCTCCATTTAATTTTTTCAAAATCTTAGTTTTAAAAACATAATTCTGTCATTCTTTAGTACTCTATTAGATGGAATGGACTTGGGTGCCCTCTCCAGAAATATTTTGACATAGAAGTCGTAAAAACACGATTGCATATAGATTTGGTAACTTTAGGGCCAAGAAAATTTTCGAAATTAAAGTTCCAGATTCGCAATTTCTGATTATTTTAAATGTTTTTAGGCCTCGTCGAGGTGTTCGGCGACTCGCCTCCTGGAAGTTTTTACGAAATTGAAGCCCTGAAAGTAAAATAGTTAATGTTCTGCAATGGGTTTGTAGGGGAGGGGGGATTTGAGTAATGCAAACAATCGTCTCGATTTACAAGACCGTAGAAGCAATGGTGCAGATTTGGCGTGGTGGCCTTATGTTTAACTTTATTGCCCGACAAGAAAACGAAACTCTGTTTTTGTTCATCAATCCAAGCGTGCCTTTTTTATCTGAGCAGCTGACACGCCCACATTCTCCGTCCCCTAACAAAAATCGGAATCAAAGAAAAAACTAGGACCACTAATCCCATCTATTAGGAAAATCGTGAATTAAGTAAGAATTACTCTTTCTGTTCTGTGTATTTACCTTCGTGTGTCTAGCATTCCTTGTTCACTTGACTGTGGTCAGTTGAACCATCCTCTTTTCGCACTGATGATGGGGCTTCATTTGTAAAAGCCCCGAAATAGCTATTTTCTAGAGTTTTACTAACTCTTTTTTAATATTTAATTTGTACTTTTGAACACGTTGTCTTGTATTTTTAACTTCGTGAATTGAGTATCCTAAAGTTAGAAACGAATCCAGCTCGGGCTTCACAAAATGCAAACGTTAATTTTTCTCTTGCCCTAACTCAGTTCGGGCATCACAAATACTGCATGTATTAGTTGCCCCCGAACTGGATTCGGGTGACACTGACAAAGCAAGGTGTTAACTAAAATTTTTTGTTGCTTCAAACTTTTAATATCTTAACTCCGTACCTCATTTTGAGCATTTTCCCTTGGAAGAATGCATTTAGGAAGAACGATTGCGAAAATCTGTACCTCAGAACCAGAACGACGCAAGTCCAAAAATGGCCATTTTCACTTTTTTGTTTCATTGTATATAGAATCTTATTCCACATCGATCCATTAAAACAGTATTCTAGAAAACAAATTTCTTCACAATTATTTAGCAGCGTGAAAAGAGCGCGAGTCCCATCCTTTGCATGTATTCGACAATCGTTTTTTCCTTCTCCTGAAAAATGACAAAAATGGACTTACGTTAGTCTGGTTCTGAGGTACAGAAATAAAGGTCATGCAAATTAAACGGAACACCCTTTATAAATATATCAGGGCCATATTTAAGGGGAGGGTTTTTAAATCTCAAACCCCCTTCTGAAATTTTTCAAAACTATTCCAAAGGTTTTTTTACTTATTTGCTGAAAAAATTATCACTATTTTAATTTTAACCTTCTTATTTATATCCGAATTCATTTGAAAAATGATATTATCATCATCGAATAATTGTAGAAATTAAGTGTTTTATTTGCTTTATTTATTTTCATTGTAGTTGTTGCAAACATATTTTCTTACAGAGCAAAACACCCTTTCCTTGGTTTAGATTTTGAATACCATATCAAAACAACAAAATTCTTTAAAATTAAAAGTGCAAACTTTACATTTAACACATTTTATGTGTCACAAAATAGAAATGTCAGAAGTATTACTTCAAATGTGCTTATAAAATAAACGCATCTATTATTTTGAGTGATTTAAAGAGATCAAATATTTAACAGGGGCGAAGTTATGCATTAGATTTTTTCTTTCACTGAAAAGTCAAGTCATTTTTTTATATTTTTCTTGTCAATACTCTTCAAGCATCTATTGCAACAAAAAGCTTCAGGATTTACAGTGAACTCTCACTTATGCGCCGGCCCAAGGGACCAACAGAAAAAGGCGCATAAGTGAGAGAGACGTATAAGTGAGCAAGCCTATTTAAAGGATTAAAACGCAACATAGTTTCTAATGAGAGAATGAATAAGACTGTTTCTATAGAAAAGGGACATATTACTACGGTTTGGAAAATACTGGAACGTAACTACAATGATAAAGAGGGGAAAAAAAATGTTGCATACCTAATTACAAACTGCTCCTTTTAAAACGATCCATAATAGGTAATTGTTCCTCTCCGAACTCTAGTTCATGCGGAAAAAATGCCTTCCGTGAGCAATAGGCGAAGCATTAAAGGGGAAAGTGAAGAAAAATGCTTTTTTTTTTTTTTTAAATAAAATACAGTGAACTCTCACTTATGCTCCGGCCCACAAGGGACCAACAGAAAAGGTGCATAAGTGAGAGAGAAGTATAAGTGAACAAGCCTATTTAAAGGACTAAAACACAACATATGTTCTAATGAGAGAATGAATTAGAATGTTTCTATAGAAAAGGGGCATATTACTATGGTTTGGCAATTACTGTAATGTAACTACAGTGATAATGAGAAAACAAAAATTTTAGCATAACTAATTACAAAATGTTCCCTTTGAAACGATCCATAATAAATAATTGTCCCTCTCCGAATTCTAGTTCATGCGAAAAAAATGTTTTCCGTGAGTTGTAAAGGCGAAAGATTAAAGAGGAAAGTGAAAAAAAAAATGCTTATTTTTTAAAGAAAATGAATTATACTTTTGACATTTTATGGAAAATTCGTCGCATAAGTGAAATATTTATGTTTCGAGTGACGCAAAACCGAATGATACTGTCATTATTTTGCTATGGAATGTGCTGGGACCATTTAAAATCGTCTTATAAGTGAAAAAAGCGCATAAATGAGGCGGTGTATAAGTGAGAGTTCACTGTAATATTTTTTGTTTACATTTTACGGAAAATTTGGCGCATAAGTGAAATATTTATCTTTAGAGCGACGCATATACGATCGATACTATCATTATTTTGCTATGAAATGTGCTGGGACCAATCAAAATCGTCGTACAAGTGAAAAAGGCGCATAACTGGCGCGGTGTATAAGTGAGAGTGAGAGTTCACTGTAAACACGAAGTGAAATTTTAATGATCATATAGATATCAAGAAAAAAAATGTGTTTGGTAAAACCCTCCCCGAAACAAAAAGTCCGGTTACGACCCTGATATACATAATATACTTTTTTTCTATTCCAACAAAATTCGCGAAGTTTTCACCTCGCGAAATCAACGTTAGCTGAAAATAAGTGTTTTTATTGTAAATAACTAAACCCGTTTAATACTTTCTGTAACAGGGGCGTAGGAACCAGGGTAGCTGGTGGAGCTCTGGTTCCCCCTGGAATATTTCAGATCGGCTCAGCTCCCCCCCCCCCCAGAAAAATATCTTTGCTACAACATTTTGTAGCCCATTTTTGTTCTACAAAGCTGTTTTCAAATATGCGACCTACTTTTCTTAGGAAATTTACCCGATGACACCAAAAACCGTTAAAAGTCATTTTTTTAAAGTACCATTTGAAAATTTTGCCGTCAGAGAAGTTTGAGATTTCCTATTTCTGAGAAAATATTCCATGTTAAACTAAGTTCATATTTAAAATGAAAGTGTAGTTAAACTTGTCACGTTTCTGAAGAAAGAGATATTAGCAATGTTTTTAAATTCCTTTTAGTTTATTTGAACATTTATGAATTTATAATCTTGCGTAAAGGGGCGAAAAATGTGTCTTGCCCCCCCCCTAAAAACGCAATGATCCGGAATTGCTCCGGGCTCCCCCAGTTTATACAAAGTTCTTACACCACTGTTCTGTGCGGTGAATATATCGCGGGGAAGTTCAGGCGTTGAATTCTATTTATTACACAAAACATTAGGGGTACTATATGAAAATATATATTTTGATTTCGCAATATTTTTACCCAGTATCGAGTGATAATTTAGAATACCAAGATATTTTCTAGAAATAACGACACTTTTAACTAATATTTTCACAGACTTTATTATCATCAAAATTAAGTTACACATATAGGAATGTTTGAAAGCACTTGCTTTATAAAATACTAGCAATGTATTAAACAACACAGTATTTTTATAAAATTATGTTGATAAATACCTAACAGAATTTCATGATAATTAATATCAGTTATAGATCAAAAGTATACTCCAGTTGTACACATAATTTTATTGCATTAAAAAAGTTTTGATGATGTCTAATAGGAATTTAAAGATAAAAATCAGCCACCTTTAACAATCAACATTAGTAATTTCTGTAAACAATACACAAATGACCTTCGTAACAGGATTTATACGTGGAAAATAATTCATTATACTGATTTTAACTTTAATAATAAAAGTTTTGAAAGCTCTTTTTAACAAAAGTATCACCGGTGCTCATTATTTCTAAGTTTTGGGCCAATTGTGAGAATCGTGTTGAGGTGGGAAATCCTGCAGACCTAAGTTGTTTCTACCGATTTGAATAAAACGCGTAAAAAAAAAAAAAAAAAAAAAAAAAAACTGGTCTAAAATTGATATTTAAATTTTGCAATGATTTAAAAAACATTAACAGGTCATATTAGTAAAACAGTTTATTGAGCGAAAATTTATTTTAAAATCCAAGTATTTTTCAGTTGTTATGTTTTATACTTATTTTTTAGTTTAAGCTACTTAATAGAATAGCATAAAATACTAGTTTAAAATGGAATTGTTTTCAGCTTCATTTTATTCATTTATTCATGTGATAAGTGTTTATGTAATAAATAATCTTTTGTAGTAAAAGGTGTTTTTTCTTCTAAAAGCATATTATCTCGTCAGAGTGAAAAAATGGAACGACTTTTCATAACACGAAAGCTGAAAAAAATGTTTCGATTTATCAGCGAGAAATTGCTTAGAAGCATAGACTCCCTTTTTTAATGTTTTTTTTTTAAAGAGTATTTAAAAAGATAAAATATAAAAACTGGGATTCGTGTAGCAGATGATCTCTAGTTTTCTAATTACTCAATTGAAAGAACAAGTATTTTATTGGTGCTATCTATTGAGTAATTAAATAACTTTGAGGTAGATATATTGCTATACTAAAACCTTAAAATATTTTATTTCAAAATGGTTTTGATCAAAAACTGTCACATATTTCTTCGCTTGAATTTGTGAAATCTTAACTGAATGGTAGAACTTTTACAGGAAATTTTCTTTATTACCTCCAGCCTTTTGTTGATAATAATCAATTAGGATTTAAAAGTGTTATTAATTCGATTGTCTGTTGTTGAAACTCGTACAACTTTTCCGTGCATTTTCAGGAGTAAAATATCAGATATATTTTATTTTTAAGGGAAATATCTGGTATAAGTTGATTGACTGTTTGTAGGATTTGAATCATCATCATCATCATTATTATTGTTATTACTATTTGAAAAAAATCCGAATGTGGCTCTAGTTATAATGTATTTTTTAATTTAAAGTAGAGATTGTATTGCTATCTGTGAGTTTTGTACAAGTATATAGAAATTTTCTTCAATGCACTTTGAAAAAAATTAGAACATGAATTTTCTGTTTTTAAGGTAACTTTTTGGCTTGGCATTGATAACTTCACTGTTATTTATTTATTATTATTTTGAATGGGCCTTTATCAATGTATTCTCAATAACAAAAAGTTGTATCCAGTGTCCTTTTGTTTTTTCTATTCTTTCTCTCTCACTTTCTTTTTTAATGGTTAATCTACTGATTAAACACAAACAGAACGTGGTATGAAAGGTATGAAACTATGGAGGTAAAATCGATTAAAATACAAGTATAAAATAATTCTTATATTTATTGACTTGATGCGATGACCATTAAGGTCAGTTGGGTAGGTTCAATTGCTTAAAAATGCCCTAGGAAAAAGAAATAATTTTTTAAACCCTTTCTCATAAAAAATTTCAAATATTTTGCTAAATCAGACACATTTGCATTGTTATTAGTTAGCCTTAGCCAGTGCAAAATTATTGAAAACTCTGTGAAAATATTTTAAATAAAAAGTGAACCTTTTATACTTTAATATCCTAGGAAGATGGAAGTATATCAATTTCTATGACAGCCACAATACTAGGCAATAATTATTTACAAAGATGCTAAGAATCAATAACAGTATAGACATCACTATAAACGTAACACATTATTTACATAGGAATCCTTTCACAGAAATACTTTATTTCGTGTAGTCCTAGAGATATGTTGAAATTCATTCACAATGTTCAAGGCCGCACAGTTGTCAGAACCAAGAGCAAATTGTCCATATTGGTACAATTATAGGTCTATTGGTTTACTGGTTGTGGTCACTAAACCCTGCTTGGCTAAGTCAGTCGGCAAGCCGAAGTAAAACCTCAACTTTTCTGTCTTGCTAAAATAGTGTTTTAGAATAGGAGAGGCTTTTTGGTTGTGTGGGGTTTTTTAGCGATAATTCGGAATCCCGCCAAATTTTGCGCCTTAAGCTACAAAGGTTGCTCAACGCTGCTTTTTTTTTTAAATTTAAGCCATAAATTTGTGAATCGAGCATATGATGCAACAGAGAGAAACGTTTGTCAGGCTTTATCAACACACTCAATGAGCATCTCAAACTTCTAAAGCTAACCTTAGTTCTGGTTTCACAATGGCGATCAAATATATTTTCTTTCCCTTTCATTAAATTAATATGCTCTCATGGTTACTCCTTGGCTGTTATTTATGCCTTTAAAAAATGTTTTAGATAGTTGACCCATGTGTTTGTATGATTTTGAAATGTGAATTTTTCAGTGTTTTTCTACAATTTGTTTTAAAACTTCTTGGGTGGAGAGTACTCTTTGATACTTTGCAGGAATGCTTTTGATATTAGGCTTAGATTTCACATAATTTCTGACAAACAATAATAATTACAATAATTTTTAGATCTGGAATGTAATAACTCCTAAGCGTTTAACACAATTCGTGTCGCAATATTTTTTCACATATTGCACTGACTCTTTTTGTCCATCCAAATTGTCATGATTCTACGAACTCCACTCATCACTTCAATTTCCAGTCATACAGTAAACTCCCGATCATCGCGGTTCGGACTATCGGCGGGTCGTTCATACTTTTGTTTTCTTTTTTTTACGGTGATGATTTACTGATCGCACAAAAATTGAAATGCAATATTAGTGGTTTTTAGCTTTTAAAGATATTTTTTCCACTTAATGTTTACATTTTTAGCTATAATTTAAACGTATGTGATGTGCTAAAGACTTTTTTTAAAAGCTTTTGCATAAATTTGTATCGTTTTTTACCTATTTTTCGGATTATCTGCTGCATTCGATTATCCGAGGTTACCGTGCTATCCTATTCCGCGGATAATCGGCAGTTTACTGTATTTTCCCTGCATTTTTAAAATTTTTACCAGGAGCTTCAGAATCAAGTGTTCGGACTCAGCCTATCACAATCGGAATTGGAATCTGACGCACTTTTCGTCAACGGTATCGGATGCAGCAGCCTCGGTTGGAAATACGGATGAAATCTCAGCCCAGGATACAAGCCGGATAAGTGAAGTCTGGTGTTGTACAGAGCTTGAGTCGCCGCGGCACTGCCGGACAGTTGCGGATATCCGGCAGTGGTAGTCCTAATTGCACCAGAAATATCTGCCGGACCGACGGGAGATGTAGGATTTGGGTTTCCTATGTGGGGAGACATGTTCGTTGGGAAGAAAGTTCTTGGCAAACCGAAGTAGAAGCTGGCAAAGTGAGCGGCTGCTTGTTGGGGGTTGGTGGAAGCCATTAGAGCATTTAAGTCCGCCATTCCAAGGGCAGGCATGCCTGGAAATTTCCACGGCGAGGAACCTTGAGAAGCCAATAGTAGCAATTCACTGCTTGATGGTATTCTTCCCAGAGCTGGAAAATGAATATAATAAATGATTAAGTGTACCTGAGTTTTATTAACATTACTCATTCATACAGACGTACACGCATACACACTCACATTTACTTATGATATTACTAGCGCTACCACAATACAATCGAGTCTCGATAACTCGAGTCGATAACTAACAAGGGATTGCACTGCAGGAAAAATCTGTTTTTTTTTTTTTTACAGTATAATTCTGGCAGCAGAGGTTCCAGTTTAAAACTGTAAAAGCACAGTAATAAACTGCAAAACTAGTTATTTTATCAAAAAACTAGCTGTGTTGTAGTCTAAAAACAGCAGTATAATACTGGAAGCAAAGGTTCCAGTTTAAAACTGTAAAATGCACTGTAATAAACTGTGAAACTAGTAATTTTACATTATATTACTTAAAATTTGCCATATTATACTCTAAAAACAACATTTTTTTTACAGTGTGGTAAAAAGCTCCTAGTTATCAGTAGTTTTTTTTTTCAAGAGTTTGGGACCCAAAGAAAACTTCGAGATAAGGGACGAGTTATCCGGACTCCACTGTATTTTCTTAGACTACGGATTCATTTATCAGTACTTACATGTATATGTAAGTACTACAGTCAGTCGAGTTTCGATAGCTAGAAGCCTTATATCTGTACCTCAGAACCAAACTAACGTAAGTCCATTTTCGTCAGTTTTCAGCAGAGGGCGAAAACGATAGTCTGATACATACAAAGGATGAGACTCGTGCTCTTTTTACGATGCTAAATAATTGTGAAGGAATTTGTTTTATAGAACACTGTTTTAATGGGTTGATGTGGAATAAGATTCTAGATACAATGAAGCAAAAAAGTGAAAATTGCCATTTTTGGACTTACGTCGTTTTGGTTCTAAGGTACAGATATATAACTCGAATATTCATTTATCTTAAAGTTTTCATTGGGTCCCAAACTCCGCAAAAAGTTCTGGGAACTTCTTTAAACTCGTACTACAGATAACTCGAAGCTTTTCCCCGGTTTCTTGGGACTTTGAGTTATTGTGAATATATTATGTTAAGGGAAAAAATGGGGGGTAATATAACAAAAAAAAATTTTTTCTTATGGGGCTAACCCTCAACCTATTACTGTGGCTCTGGTGCACTCCCCCCCCCTTATATACATATATAAAGTTAAAACTATAATTTTTAAGCCTATCTATAACAAAAGTATAGCGCATAGTAACTGATGATAAATTTATAAATTTCAATTTTATTTGCACCAAAAAGTAAGCGATCCAACAGTGATATATATGGTGTCTGACTGTTCTAGATTCGAATCCTTGAATTATTGATTACTTTGAGAATGAAAATATGAAGTAGTTTTTGCATGTAATTGTTGAATCTAATTTTCATAAAATTGCCTGGTTGGAGTTTTTATCCGAAATAATATAAAACAGTGGAATTAGTTAAACAATCTTTGAGGAAAAAACTTCTTGCCAACATGTGTAAGAAATTTTGCCCCTTTAACTACTATGGCTGATGAGGTGAAGCATCCATGTTAACTCAACTATACTTAGACTGTTATTAATTCACTAGATCGTATGTTGTAGGAAAACTTCAGTACAAAATGTTGTAAAATCTCCAGTGAAAATATTTTTTAAGTAGACTGATTAAAACTTTTTCTTCTTAAAAATACTCCATAAATGTGCTTGTAGAAATATTTTTACACTTTAAGTCTAATTAAGTATAGAGATAGTCAACATGGGTTACAGAAGCTAGCTACTGATTAAATAAAGTATTACATCTCGCACTAGAAATGGCGTTGTGCAGTTTGAGCAGAAACTTCCAAACGAATAATAATTTTTACAGCAGACTAGAAGAGAAAATTATGCATTCGCTGCGAAAGTAAGTCACTCTTTTTGTGTGCGTTTTAATAAATATTCCTGTGTTTTGGCAAGTTATCCTTTAATACGTACCACAACAACTAAGGTATGCATTGATGTTGAATACGGCTACCAATACAGTTTTTTTTTTTTTTGGGGGGGGGGGTGATTGGTCATGATGGTTCTTATATGCGAATAAAATTACGTGTTAAGATAAGCAATAGGTCTCAAAACCGATGGTTTTGAAAAGTGTACACAGGGCCCGGTTAAGATATCACGAGGCTCTAGGCTAAATATTTCTTCGGGCCCCCTTCAGTCAAATTTAATAATTTTATAGCCATAGGCAAAAAAAAAAAACTTAAGACAGTTTAGATTCCGTAAAAAACGAGGACCGTAAGCCACGGCTTAGATGGCTAATGCAATAATCAGGCCCCGAGTGCGACCTTTCTTACTCGGGGGTGTTTACAATTTATTGAGAGTGGATAATTTCTGTAGCTTATGTCTGTCAAGTTTAGAGAGACTAGTTACAGTACTTTAGGTGAAAGTCAATTCAATTTTTTTTTTGACGTGATATTCGATAACGGAGACTTATGGCCACATTGTCAATTGTTGTCAATTTTTTGAAGGCAAAGACAAGGCACCAATATTTTTCGTTTGCTGATGCAGTCAAAATAAGACTTATTGCAAATTTTTAATCCAACGTTTTTTAGCACAGGGAAACTGCAGACACGTGTTTCGGCGTTACAAGGAACGCCTTTTTCAATGCTAAAAATTGGGAGTTTATGGATGCACAGACATCCGACAAAAGTGTCTGCAGTTTCCCTGCATATTAGTGCTAAAAAAGGTTGGATTAAAAATTTGCAATTTATAATTGAAGAGTTTGCTGCAAAAGGGAGGTAGCTCCAAGGTCTGCATTCAAACGTAAAGCATCAAATAGCATTTTAAAAATTTTAAAGCTTGTGGGAGTCCTCTCGTATAACTACTGGGAAGCCTGAAAATAAAAAATAAAAAAAGTGGATGGATTTAAGCTTTAATGCAATGTTAACCTCCAATACAAACCTTTTCAAAACATTGTAATTGGAGTTGCCTCATTTTTGCAGAAAGCTATTCAATTTGCACTAAGGTAACCGTTTTCTTCAAGACTGTTATTGGTTAAAAGTTGGCGATATCGTCAAAATCTAACACTGCTGAATAATACAGAGAAGACATTTTCCAACACTTACCAGCCGCGCTAGCTAGAGCGTGCTGTTCTGGAGTCATTTCTCCAGTCATTAGAGAGCGAAATGGAGAGTGGCGAAATGCGTGTTCTCTGAGGAGCGTCTCCACAGATTCCCTAGAAAATAATGAATAAAATCAATCTCACTGCATTTAATGATGGACATCTATGTACTTTGCTCACGTCTAGATTGTCGATTTCGTTACGTTTATGCTTAACTCATTTATGACCAAGTTTTTTTAACAATTTTTTTCAATTTTGATCTGCTTAAAACTCCCTCTTAGGAATGTTTTAAATACATTTTAGGCGTCAAATAGATCACCGCTGCCATATTTATTAAGTTATTCAATGTCCTGTTTTTGGGACACTGGGCTTTATATGAGTAAATGAGAATGATTATACAAAAATGATATAATCATTTTTGCCAACTAACATTACGGAAGACTTCTGTGATCTATTTTAAACAAATCATTTTAAAATAGTTTAATTTTATGAAAAATAAGTTCGCAAAAACACCATTTTTCTGCGACTACCCATGCTGTATCATTATTTGACTCATTTACCTAAAAATAACTGTCAATAAATGAACTCTAATGTCCAGCTAGCGGCTTCATGTGGTTTTCTCAAGAAGGAATATTCTACTAGTGAAAAACAGCTTTAGTAAAAGGATATACGTATTACAGGTCTTTGTATACAGTAACTAACAAGCGTTCCGTTTTTAGGCTACTGGGCATAAATGGGTTAACTAATATATTACATAAAACAGGCTGATTCAAAACTTATCGTTCAAATTTCGTGGAGAGGTAGGGAATACGTCAGAAAATCGATTTCACATTAGGAAGGTTGTTTGAACAAAAGTTTCACTATTATTCGAAAGACATAGAGTTATTATTGAGTTCATCACTAATAAATTTGCACTGTAAAAAAAAAATGTTGTTTTTTACAGTATAAAACAGCTAATTTTAGTTCTTAATTGTAAAATTGCTAATTTCGCAGTAATAAACTGTAAAATTGCTAATTGCGCAGTAATAAATAGTAAAATTGCTAATTTTACAGTTTCTAACAGTACATTTTACAGTTTTAAACTGGAACCTCTGCTACCAGCACTATACTGTTGTTTTTACAGTATAATACAGCTAATTTTGTTGCAATAAACTGTAAAATTGTTAATTTTATAGTTTTTGACTGTGCATTTTACAGTTTTGAATTGACCCTCTGTTTCCAGTATTATACAGTAAAAACAACAGTTTTTTTTGCAGTGTGAAAACTAGAGTTTAGTACGTACCTTTCGAGATCCGTAAGCCTAGAAGAATCTCTGAAGCCTTTAGCAAAGGGATTACTATCAATTTTTAGTTTCGTTATCTGGAGGAGAAAAAAATAACATTACAATGATGCCAAACTGAATGTGATGAATGTTAAAAGTGTTCACACACACACACACAATAGCATTTGATTCGTGCAAATTAACAATTGTTATTATTATTATCATCATTATTATTTTTTTGAAAATCGGGAAATGTTTCATTTTTGTTAACTCAGATTTTTGGATAACAATAAATTAGGGCAGTTTTTCAATATCTTGAATCAGGAGAAAAACCCTATTGCTATTGTTATAAAATTTTTATTAAGTCACCAAAAACACATTTTGAAAAATTGTATATATTCAGTATTCACAGAACGAAGTAGGAAATTATAAGTATGGGAGGAGGGGGGCAAAGACGCAGTGCAGGCCATCCCCCCCCCCCTCATCATCAACAAAAGTATTTACGGAATAAATCAGCTCTTTTCACCAAGCAATTATTTGATTGGAAGGTTAATTGTCCAATGATGTTGTGCATTTAAGGGTTTTAAGCAATCTATAAAAGTAGCTTCTTCTCAACATACGATTTTTTCTTGAGAAACATAATTTATGTGTCAACTCACTCCATGTGTCAAAAACTGCTGGTTGTTGCATGGTCTCAATTTTGTGTTATTGTCTTGGAAAAAACCATTTCCTGTGGATAACGTTGTTTGAACCAGGAAAATATTCTGGTTGCTTCTCTGTCGCAAATAGCTATCGATATCGTATGGTATATTTTTATCATTATATATACCGATGTTAAACTTCTTACTAAAGAGAAAAAATTAAAAATTAAAACTGAATTTCCCCAGAACATGCTTGCAATTAAGTTATAACACTAATGCTCCCTAATAGCTCAATTTATTTCATATGTACGCCGAATCACTACAAATTAATAATCCATGTTTCTTTTGAGAACATTACTTTCCGATGTTATTAAGAAACAATGAAACAAGGTGGCGTTTTAGCATCAATTAGCTCGTTAGTTTGGCGAGGAGAAGATAAGTGAACTTTCTTGGCTCCTTTTTCCATTAATAAGCGCCTTAATTAATGATGACGTAGCCCTTGGAGCGCCCATCCTCTTTAATCATTTGTTAACGCCGATTATTATCTACTTCTACAGTGCCCCTAATCTTTAAAAATCTTTGTGGGGATTGTTAGTTGGCGAGTAAAAGTGGTGTAAGCAAGCGAAGCTCTGGCAATGTAAGGAATGCCGGTATTTATTAAGAAGGTAGTGTATTATACGAAACGGAAAGTAAAGCACATAGGAGCTGCTAATCAGTGGCGTACTCAGGGGGTGGGCTGATAGGGCTGCAGCCCCCTCCGAAATTTTCAAAACAAATTTTTAAAGCATAAGCTAAGTTTTTTTTTTTCTGAAATCTTAAATGAGATAAGCTTTCAGAACAGATAATGAAGTATAGAACAAAATTGAAGGAAAGATTTTTTTTTTATTTTGACATGTCTAGTTTACTGTACGTCATGTTTATGATTATCCTATTATTCCATTTTGTTCATTTTTATTGCAAATCTATGTTTTAAAAATAACGATTAATGTTTTTCAATCATATAATTCTGTTGAATAAATTTCAGCAAACTGGATTGAAACCCAGTATTGGGAATAATAATAAAATAAACTGCGAAATTAACATTATTAGAGCTTAAATTTGCCAAAATATTGCAAACAAGTGTTTTAGCAACATCTCTTTCAATAAAGAAATTTGAAGAAATTTTTTTTAAACTTAAATTTACCATTCTCTGTGTCCATCAGAAAACGCTTTCTTACCAATAGTTTTAATGACAATTTTTTAATGATGTATTTTTATCGACTTCAGTAAGTATTGAAGCAAAAATTCGAGACATTTACTTTGTTAGTTACATTTCATGAGGTGCTCCCCCCCCCCCACTCTCAAAGAGTCTTGGCTCAGCCCCCCCTGAAATGATTTGTCTGCGTACGCCACTGCTGCTAATGGTTACATTTTGTGCGACTCGACGGATTTGCCTTGTTTCAATTGAAATTTGATAAAAACTACTGTAAAAAATGAATGTTGTTTTTACAGTATAATACAGCTAATATATATATAGTAATAAACTAAAAATTGCTAATTTTAGAGTAATAAACCTTAAGATTGTTAATTTTACAGTACTAAACTGAAAAATTGCTAATTTTAGTTTATTGCTGTGAGTTTTACAGTTTTAAATTATAACCTCGGCCGCCAGTATTATATTGTAAAAAAAACAGTTCATTTTTTTGCAGTATAGGAAAATAGTTCATTTGACACTAATGCAAAGCATCGAATTTACCTTTTTTTTAAACTCTGAAGTGGTTATTCACAAATGATGTCCCTCTTTGAAGGGGGTGGGGATTTAGTGAAATTGTGACAGTTTGTGACAAGAGGAAGAGAGAAAGTAGACACCACGCATTTTTTGTAGCAATATAATAATGAAAAATAGAGCGACATGTCATAAAGGGGGGGGGGGGGTAAAGCAAAGTGACACTTTGTGACTAGGACGGAGGGGTTCAAAAATAACGAAAAAAAGTATGATATCAATTATGGACAGCTCCTAATTTTATGTATAGCTTCTTATTTGGATTCCTAATTCTTTTTTATTTAGAAATTCGACGCAGATGTTTTGCGAACTATTTCATGTTTTGCAAGTGGTTTTGGAAATTGTTTTATTGAATTTTCCTATTACAGTTTAATATGAAACATAAGTTAATCCAAATCTGAACTTTTCTTCATGTTATATGCAGTCGAATTAACTTTTAATTTTCCCACACATTCTTTAGTTAATGAATACTTGTCAAATTGTGTGCAATCTTCGTGGTCCTTTCCCAGTTTTCTTGTTTTGACTAGCAGAACCCTAGACATATATCGCGGAGAAACCTTGTTTTAACCGAAAGGATAGTTCAAAGACCACTGATCTAAAGATTTAAAATAATTAAAAACCTACTTAAAAATTGGAGACAAGCCTTTACTTCAGGGTAACTTTGATCCTCTCTCTTTCTCTTTTTTTACTTGTGTCTCATGCATATTTGTGTAGTTTTATTACGTCTATTGGTACACGAAATCAAACAAAATATCTAAAGTTGTGTAGAGTTGTTATATTTATAAATATTTGAAGTAATTAAATTAGAATATTTAAAATATTGCATTTGAATGCTTTTAAAATATATGTTTTCTTTTAAGTTCAAAATGTTAAAAATCAAAATTAAGAAAATATTCCTTTTCTCTATCATCTTCCATTATACTTCCAGATTTTCCCCAGATAAGTTCGTAAACTTGACTCCTAAAAATGAATTTCACTCCTGTAAAAAGTTCAAGGAACATTTTCTCTCCTTGAAAACAACTTTAGCTATATATCTGCTTGTGACACTGATGGATTGGACAGAGGTGCATGTAAACTCTGACGTCACACACTCCTCTCCCCGCTCCCCTATTAGCTTGACTCATATCACTTTCCCCACGAGCGCACAGGAGTAATTTTTCATTAATTTAATATGGCCTTGTTGCTTAGGCACGAACCTGTGTTCAGTCAACGAGGGAAGGAGTAGTAAAGATAAGCAGGGGGATCCCCGAGATGGGAATCAGGAGTAAGTGTTAAAAATAAAATTAGGGAGAAAAATTAAAAGGAATGTGCGAAGGTGTTTACCTTCCGCGGTGGAGAAAGCCGTGATTTGTTATGTTTTCATTCTTCAGATTACCACCGATGTCTCCTAAATCAAAGATGTTTTACGATACGAGCCGCATGGATAAGCTGTAAAAGTGGTTTTATCGTCGTCAGAAATATACTCAAGGGGCGTGTGCAGCAGGGGGAAGATTAATAATATGTTTGTTCCTAATTAGCTTTCTTTCGCCCACGAAAAGCTTGAATAATAAGGTTTATAGTTTATGGCGCGTTTTTATTAAGTTGACTGTGATGTATGAGCAAAGTGAAAATGTAAAGTTGTCAACCAAGCTACTCAGATAGCTACTCAGAAGGTAATTTTGTGTCTGAAGTTGGAAGTAGATTTTCTGGAGTACCTCAAGTGGTTTAGTATGAGAAGAAATGTAATTTTCCGTAGATGGCTTGTTTACTTATGGACTAGTTTTTAACCATGTGTATGTGTATATAGCTTCATCTGTAGGAAAAAGCTATTAATGTGATTTTTTTAATTAGCTTTCTTTCGTCCAAGAAAAGCTTGAATAAGCAGTAAAGTTTATGTTACGTTTTTATTATTTTAAATCTGATGTTGGGGCAAACCAAAAATGCAAATTTGTCGACCTAAGTACTCAGATGGGTAATTTTGTGCCTCAAGTTAGAGGTAGATTAGGTTTTCGGGAATACCTTAAGTTAGTTTAATGTTTAATAAGGGAAGAAATGTAAATAATTTCTTGTTAAATAGATGTTTCGTATTGAACGCTATTTGAACACACTTACTACAACTTCTTCAGAAGGAGAAGGTTAATAATATGTTTGTTCCTAATTAGCTTTCTTTCACGCACGAAAAGCTTGAATAATAAGTTTTATAATTTATGGCGCGTTTTTATTAAGTTGACTGTGATGTATGAGCAAAGTAGAAATGTAAACTTGTCAACCAAACTACTCAGATAGTTAATTTTGTGTCTGAAGTTAGAGGTAGATTTTCTGGAGTACCTCAAGAGGTTCTGTATGGAAGAAATGTAATTTTTCGTAAACTAGCTGGATTGTTTACTGATTGGCCAGTTTTTAACCATGGTTATATAGCGTCATCTGTAGGAAAAAGCTAATTACATGATTTTCCTAATTAGACTTCTTTTACCTACGAAGAGCTTGAATAATAAGGTTTAAAGTTTATGGTGCGTTTTAATTAAGTTGACTGTCATGTATGGGTAAAGCGAAAATCTAAACTTGTCCTCCAAACTTCTCAGATGGGTAATTTTGTTCTGAAGTTAGAGGTAGGTTTTCTGGAGTGCCCCAAATTAATTTAATACTGAAAAAAAATGTATTTAATTTCGAGAAACTTAGATGTTTTGCTTACTCTCTGTTCAATTTTTTACCATACGTATAACAACTTCTTCAGCAGGAGAAGAATTATAGTATATTTATTCTTAATTATCTTTCATCCTTTCGCGCACGAAAAACTTGAATAATGAGCTTTAAAGTTTATGGCACATTTTTATTAATTTGAATGTGATGCATGTACAAAAAGAAAATGTAAACTTGTCACCTAAGCTACTCAGATGGGTAATTTTATGTCTGAAGCTAGAGGTAGATTTTCTAGAGTACCGAGAAGTAGTTCATTGTCGTGAGAAATGTAATTTCCTGTAAACTACATGTATTGTTTACTGATCGGTCAGTTTTACCCATATAGCTTCTCCATTAGGGAAGATATTAATGACACTGTTTTATTAATAAGCTTTCTTTTTCCTGCCAAAAACTCCAAAAATATGTTTTATAGCTTAAGTTAAGTTTTTGTTAATCTGAACATGATAAACATACAAAGCGAAAATGTAAACTTGTTATATAAACTAATTAAATGGATTATTCTGTTGTCTAGAGCTACAGCTAAGCTAGATTTTTCTGCAGCCCTGGAGTATGCTTACTTTAGGAACAAATGTACGCGACTGTGAACTATATGCCTTGCTTCCTTTTTAGCTAGTTTTTAACTAAATTATGATGGTTTACTTCAGTAAGGGAATATTACCAATATGCTTGATAGATTGCAGCTTTCTTTTTGTCTGGAAAATTTTAAATAACCAGTAACATATAGTCTTATTTATTGCATCACATTTTAATTAAATTAGATAGACTTAGAATTGTAGTCTAAACAGGCCAGATAGACTACCTATGGTTAGAGCTAGATTATTTTCTGAAGCGCTTAAGGTAGTTTTATTCAGATACAGATGGTAATAGATGCAAAAAGGTCAGATGCGTCAGCTTTCTTAATGCAAGTAACAATAACTTTCTACGCATGAAGATCACTATAATACGGTGCAAATGGAAACTAAATGGCCATAGATGCAAAAAGGTCAGATGCGTTAGCTTTCTTAATGCAAGTAACAATAACTTTCTACGCATGAGGACCATTATAACACGGTGCAAATGGAGACTTAGAAATATAATAAGAAAAAATAAACTTCTTAAAAGTACTCACTAGTTGGTTCTGATACGCTGTTACTGCTGTGAACACCGTTTCTGGAAATATGTACGTCCTGTATCTTTCCTTCTCCAGGTCTGCCACGATGGGGGGAGCATGACAATCTGTGCGAAGACGGATCAGATGAATGCGAGGTTGGTACTTATGCATCGAGTTAAGCACGATCTGTGGAAAATATTATACATTTTACTGATACGCAAGTGAAAGCATATTATATTTAAATCTCGTCAAATATACATTGAGTCAAGACTGTTCTGTAAAATATTTTACATGTTGCAAATACACAGGTGAAAGCATTACTTGAATATCAGCTAATACGCATCGAGTTAAACATAATCTGTAAAATATTTTAAATTTTACCAAAACTCCAGCAAAAATATGTTACATTTGAATCACACATATGCATCGAGTAAAAACTTAAATGTAACCTAAGTCATCATCATGAACTAAATATATTTTCAGCGATCCATTATTAGCATCTACATCATGGTAATAAAATGTACGTTTTAACAGAGATGCTGGAAACTTGGAACTTGATAAATGATCAACTATTAAGGAAAAATTTTTAAATTTTGCCATCATGAGTTAACTGTTAACTTTATATTAATTTTGCAATTTTCTGAAATCTGGTACATTCTGCAATCATAAATAAAATCATTAAAATCAGTAATAAATGAAATAAAAATAAGAATAAATGAAAGATTTATTTGAAGAATATTACACATATTTATAAAAGGAAAGAGTATTAAACAAAAACAAATAAATATAAGGCTATGGAAAACAAAAGAAATTAATAGCATAAAAGAACCTCAGAAATAATTGAAATAGAAACAAATGATTGAACTTAAATTTTAAGACCACGAAGTAAAATAGCATTTTTAAAATGAGTTAAAGTTAATAAAAATAATTAAAATTAAAAAAAAGCAAGAGGAAAAAGAAAAAAAGATAAAGAACTAAGAATAACATTAGAATTTTTGCAGCGGTTTGAATACTGGGAATAACATTAGAATTTTTGAACCGATTTGAATCGGTATGCTGTAAATGAGTCTTGAAATAATAATCCTAAATGAACAGATTTTCAAAAAAAAAAGTAGCTTCCAAATTTATCATTATATACGTATGAGCATACTCACATGTCCCTGCTTGTCCATCTCGTTATTCGTCAATTTCACCTTTTCAAACGAAACCACCTGTTTCCGAAGTTGTTCGACACTGAAGGGCGAATCCGGATGCGTGTACAGACGAGCGGGAGACGGCGGATCCGCCTTCCCGGCCACCAGCCACGACGACCGGTGGTACGCGTACCGGTACCTCTTCTGGTCCACTGGTACAATGTCCAGCAGTACCGCGTACTTGGTGGACAGGCCCGATGATGCGCAGAAGTCGAATCCGGAGAAGGATATTCGCAGAGTTGGGAACATTCTCCTGGGAAGATTAGAAAGTGGGGGAGTTACTAATGAATTGCATTTTTGATAAAGCTTGACCACGGAGAGATGGTGGGCTAACTTGAAGTGGAAATGAACCACTTCATTTTATAATAGGTAGGATCGGGATGATAGGAATGAGATCTCCTGAGCAGTAAAAACTTAAGCGCTTGGGAGTTCCTACTGATCCTACCAATTAAAAAATGAAGTGGCTCATTTCCACTTCTAGTTCATCCGTCGTCTTTTCGTGTTCAAGCTATATCAGGAATCTCTTTGGGTTTTGTTGTTGTTAAGAGTGCAACTCGAGAAATATAAGCCACTTTCGTGCAATGAGTATTATACTGCACTCCCGGGTCCACCGTATCTACCACCGCAGGCAATTATACCGGTTGAATGAATTTCTGAAGGAGGGTCTGTTTTTTAATCCAGACCATGAAACCAGGCAACTTCTGATCCAGCACTCCCATAGGTATTATTTATAGAGGGAACTTGGAAGACTTTTGATTACGACAATTTTAACACGCACCAGTCACCCTTGGGGAACACGAAGGATCTTCTACAAGCAGGCTTCGAACCTACGGCACTTAAGAGTATACCCTAAAACTTTACAGGAAAGACTGAGACTAAAATGTAGCTAATAGGTAATTGAAAGAATCTTTACTCATATGAAAATTTATCCCATATAGCAGGGCGAGACGAATATTAATGCATAAAATACGATTCAACTACAATACGTAATCCAAAAAAGTATGAAAATTAAATAACATTTTTATGTATTAAATATTTCTGGGCGATATTTTCGGGTAACTATTTTTATAAATCATTAAAATGAAATATAAAATATCTAATTCATTAAAAAATAGAGGTTATACGCAATTTTTCGAATCAAACCAGGAAGCATATTTCATATACTGCTGTATACTATGTGCTACCTGTGACCTGCAATACTCACTATAGAACGTGGTAAAATGCCTGCTATAATAGTAATAATGATAATGATAATAATAATAAGGAAAAGAAGATTGATATATAAACCTGTATTATCAAATAAAATGTTTCTTGATTTTATTTAGAACTCACGTATTTCAATTCACTTTTCATTATGTCTGTTTAAAGCAGTGGTTCCGAAAGTGGTCCACAGGGACCCTCCGGAGTTTGAAAGGGTCCATATAAAAAATGGAAAAATTGGAGGTCCATGAGATGCGAATAGGGGTCCACATTGGCTTTTAAAGGGATCGTGCTTGACAAGGTTTTTATT
>JAXGGA010018419.1:0-22129 GCA_038373865.1 Uloborus plumipes
GGGCAAAAATTAATCTTTAAAAACATGTATAAAAACAAATCTACATACAGCAAAATAGACTCTACCAAATATTAATAAAAATCTTGTTCATTCAATTTCTTCAATTTAAACATTACAGAACATATTTAAACTTATTTCTGAAAATCTTTCGACCTTGTTTTGTAATTAAAACAGACATTTAAAATTTTAAGACTTGCAATTCTTTCAACAAAAGCTAATCAATCCAAACTCAAAAGCAAGTTAATCATTAGTCTTTGCTATTTTATTTTACTTATCTCAATTATAAAACATAAAAAAAATACAACATAATTCAAATATTCTTATTTCAGATTGAACAATTTTAAATTTTTATTTTCAAAACAGAACACTTCGACTATTTATCACATTTCAGAATATTTTCTACTTATTTCCACACCTCAAAATATTACTTTAAAATTAACATAATTGAAAGCAATGAAGTGTGATAATTAAAACGTTGCAGTTATACTATCAGTAAAGCAACAATATAAACCTAATAAAAGCATTTTCTAATAAACAATTTAATAGGACTGAAGGACTTGTGCAAAAGTATTTTCATAACTTTCAAGTCAACATTTTTTTTATCTCTTCTTTGACTAGTAAAAATATGCAAGAACTATTCTAGGAAATTTCTTTTTAATTGGTTTATGTTGAAAACTTGAACCCTAAAGAGCAGGAGAGAGAAACCTTTTATATGAAACATCTACTTATATTAAAAACTGAGTATCTTTCTAATTATCTATGTCACGCTTATTTCTCCTGAACGCCAATGAACTGAAAGTCGAACCAGGTACCGATAGATAGGTAATTTTTCAGGCTTCATTAGTTTCAATCTATATGATTATACGATTTTAATTAGCGGAGATATCAATTAATAAGTATTCAAATTTAAAGCGATTAAGCCTAATAAATGATTAAACTCCCAAGACATTTTTTCTTACCGTTGCCATTTTGAATTAAAACGTTAATTAAATTATTGAACTATTTAAAATTCCAAGATATTTATTTCTTTCCGTTGCGATTTTAAGGCAGGAATTCAAGTGAAACACGGACAATCGCAACTCACCAATGCAATCGCAAATTCCAAAATTTGGATTCAAGTGAAACGAATTCACTTGAATTCGACTTACAGTAGCGGTTGCAATATGCGATCGCCTCGAAGCGACTCGAAAGCCTCGAAGCGGTGTTTCACTTGAATTCGGCCCTAAATTAAAACGTTAATTAAATTGAACTTTTTAAAATGAGTTATTTTTTTCCATTGTCATTTTAAATACGTGTTATAACAAAGTTCTAACAATTGTTTTTATTCTAATTATTAATGACATATTTTTTCTCAGGTACCACTTTGAAAATGTGTTTTTAAATAAAATTGCAATTGCTGTTTTTAGAAGGGACTTTCTGGCTGCGATCCATAAGTAGTCAAATTTAAAGCGAATGTTTAATTAATAAGTAGTCAAATTTAAAGCGATTAAGCCTAATTAATGATTAAAATTCCAAGACATTTTTTCTTACCGTTGCCATTTTGAATTAAAACGTTAATTAAATTATTGAACTATTTAAAATTCCAAGATATTTATTTCTTTCCGTTGCGATTTTGAATTAAAACGTTAATTAAGTTGAACTTTTTAAAATGAAAGGTTTTTTTTCATTGTCATTTTGAATACGTGTTATAACAAAGTTCTAACAATTGTTTTTATTCTAAGTATTAATGACATTTTTTCTCAGGTACCATTTTGAAAATGTGTTTTTAAATAAAATTGCAATTGCTGTTTTTAGAAGGGACTTTTTCTGGCTTCGATCCAAATATTAAAAGAACTTTTTCGTTTAGAATTTTGCAATTAATTTTACCGGAAGAAAGCGGTTTGGAAATAATTGTTTTTGGAAAGGAATTTTATTTGTAATTTAGGGAGAGTGCTAAATATGCGTTACTTGACATCGTCTTTATTTTTGAGGAAGCATGTGCAAATAATTCGATTGATTCTTTGATGCAGGAAGGCTTTTTAGCGAGCCGCTTTAGCGGGGAGTAGTTTATTAAACTTTTCCTTGGTACTTTAAAGGCGAACCGCCTTGGCGGCGAGTAGTGAATTGAAACTTTCCTCGCTACTGTAAAGGCGAGCCGCCTTGACGGCGAGTAAACTGTTTAAACTTTCCTCATTTCTTTAAAGGCGAGCCGCCTTGGTGGCAAGTAGTTTTCTCAAACTGCCTTCACTACATTACAGCCCGTGCAACGCCGGGCTACGCAGCTAGTAATTTGATAAAAACTGCAGTTTCTCGATAGTACTAAATAAGCACAGAAAGAAGTCTATTTCCTGAAAGATTTTTCAAATCTAATAAAATAACTAATAAACTATTTATATCCCTAAAAACTGCTTGCTTAAGCTCTTGATCCTCAAGACTTGTCCTAAAGTATAGGATGAATAAAATTTAAAAACTTTCCACCGAACAAAACTTGATAAAAATGCTGCAGTTTCTAAAGGCCACACTAAATAAACTAACGAAGCAGGTTTGCTTAAGCTTGTCTCATGAAATACACTACGAGATCATTTCTACTCTAGAACACTGTTTAGTTCTGTAATTTTCAGGACTTTAATCCCAAAGTGACGTGCGAGAAAGTTATTGGATGCAACGTGAAATTACTAAATAAACGTTGCTTTTTTTCTCAAAAAATGCTGAACAGCTGTATCAAAGCTTTTGAGATTTTACTATCAGATGAACAAGTCTGCCATTTCAACTTGCAGAAAATGGCATGTTTGGTCTTAGTTTTGAGGACATGTCCTAAAGCGTAGTAGTACACGCGAAATATACTTTCCCCATGCAAGATAACGTGGTAAAAACGTTGCAGTTTCTTCAGACCACTTTGAAAAAATGGTACAACTTCAGGATACTACACTAAATAAGCCAACAAAGCAGGTTTCGCTTAAGATGGTCTTGAAATAAACTAAGACTATTTCGACTCGAAAATCCGCTTAAATGTTCAGTAATTTTCAGGACTAAAATCCTGAGTTGTCGTACGAGATATACAGTCATTTAAAATGGAACATGAGATTATTCAATAAGTGTTGCAATTTCCAAATAACATGAATGAATGCATGGATAACGCTTTTGGGATTTTTCGAAAAAGGAACAAGTCTGACTTTTCAACTTGAAGAAAATGGCATGTTTGGTCTTGTAATTTTGAGGACGTATGTCCTAAAACGCAGTAAGAGCGAAATCTACTCGTCTTATGCAAGATATCTGGATAAAAATAATGCATTTCCTTCAGATCACTCTGAAAAAGTAAACCAGCAATGAAGATTGAGGTTATGATAGGCAACAAACTATTCAAGACTCACTAATACTTTTTTTATTGCCAGTTTTATTTATTGAGCGGTGAACAACATTCGTAAGGTGCAAGAAATCTAAGACTTGATAAGAATATCAGATTGCACAGCAAATTGAAAAACGTTAACGATTCCCATAAAACCCAGAAGCAGAAGAAAAAAATAAATTCTAATTTATGTGTCAGGGTATCTACTGATCTGGTGATTCAATAATACTCATATATATAGAATAAATTTATAGCATAATATAGCAGTATATAATTCCAGTATCATATCAGATAATATTTTAACGATTTAATGGCAAAACAAAAATCGAAATAATACACATTCAGTCATTCAATTTCATATTAAACTTTCTTCACAACAAAACTTTTAGTTAAACCATTATATTGATACATATGTTTGCAAATTTGATTCATACCTTTATTTTCGTTTGGTTCCTACGCTGCCGTTAAAAAATTAAGCCAATAGTTGGTTATATATTAAATGTTGTTTATATTCAAATAATTCTTTTCAAGAATTTATTTTTGCTAATCTTAACTACAAAATCAATGTTAAAATAGTTAATCTCAAAAATTAAATTTAATTAAAGCGCCGAAATTCTCTAGTTTTTATAGTTTTCTTAAGATTTATAATTAATATATAGCTGAAATTTGATAAATATATATCTATTCGAAAAAATGCTGATCACAGTCAAGGAAGATTTTGTCTTTCAATTCTATTTGTAATAGTATATATTCTATTTAAATTTTCTATAATGGTTCAATAGTTCAATAAATTTCAAATATAGTTCCAATATTTACGTCAATAAAAAAAATAAAGTACATTTCTAGGATCAGCAAACACCCTGTGACATTTTGCAGTAAGTCCTTCAAAATTTTAAAAAAGTACTCACGACTCTGAAGATTTTTGAAGACTAGATGAGGAAAGTTCAACGGAATGTCCGAAGGAGATCTTTTGTGTCCGAAGTTCAACTCTCGTCATTTATAACAAAAGTTCACAAACCACGCAAGTGCTGTATTTACTCACAATTCAGAGAAAAGAAAATAAGAGTTAACCCTCTGGCTACTCATCCAGCAATTTCCACTTGCATCACGTAATTTAAAACCTTGTTCCGCAATTTCATCGTAAAAATGAAGTGTTTTATTTGTTGCTTAAAAAAACAAAACTGTAAAAAAAGTGTTGCTTGAATTTGGTGTAAATAACATTAAGAAGAGCTTCTTTATGAACCTTGAAAAAAATTTAACATTAAGGGTACTTTACAACGTAATGTACGTAAATTTAGTACATAAATTTCATGTTTATTTTTCATAAAAAAAATATATGTTTTTTAGCAGCTTCGTTTTAAAGATTAAGCAGCGAGACGGGTACTAGTACCCGTCTCGCTGGCACTAATATCCGCACCAGCTTGAAATGTCAACTAAACGAAATTTTCCATTTTCGCCAACTCCAAACATTTAAATTACCATCATATTGTGCGAATGTAGTTTTCACCTAATTTAAATTTTCTGCTAATCTTAAGCAGCATTACGCAAAAATTAAATTCTGCTCGAATGCATGTTAGTCATTTTGAAACGAGTTATTCTTTGTTAGCTTTTTATGTGGAGCTATTTGTGTTCACGGCTCAAGACGTTTTTAAGCGTCATACGTACGAAAGAAATGTTAAATAAATAAAGTTTCAACTCCAGTTACTCTTAACTTATATTACTTCAAATACTACTATTATTTCAGAATGCTAAAAACTTTCTAAACCGAAAAAGAATAAATTAAAAGAAATAAAAAACGAAGCACACGGTACTTACCACGCACGCACCAAAATAGGGTTAATTCGAACAGCAGCTGTTTTTAATCTAAGAACGGCAGATGATTTTCATCAGTAATCGATTCCATTCGAACTGCACAATATCGATAATATTTGCATAAGAAATCATTTTCGTTTCGTTTCGTTTCGTTTGGGGCTAATGCCCAGGTTTTTTGATGAGGACTACAATCTAGTGTTTTGCCTCCGTTACATATGATTTTTATTACATATATCTTGTACAATGTTTGAAAGAATTACATTACAAAGGAAGGAAATTACATCCGGAGCGAGGGTGGGAGTCGTACCCACCGTCTCAGAGTTATCGGCAACACGCCTTGGACCGCTCGGCCACTGAGACCCCCAAGAAATCATTTTGTTACTTCTTTTCCAGCAACTAGATACTAGAGTAATTTTCTAAAAATAATCCTGAGCTTAAAATGGAGTATTAATTCCCTAAAAAAACTATTCAGAATTTTATAAAAATCAGGGGGCCACGTGGGCCTAGAGGTAGAGTACTCTCCTCGTAAGCAAGTGGTCGCGGGTTCGAATCCCGCCTTGCCCATGGATGTTACTTCATCCTCTCTGTGCCGTAAATCTGTTTTGTCAGGAGGCAAAGCGCATAGCACGCAGTCCTCATGTATGTTGAAGCTGATGGCTTCTGAAAAAAAAAAAAAAATAATAATCAAGAACTATGTTTTCAAAACTCGTCTGACGTGAATAAAAGATCCACCGTTTTTATTAATGGTGGCTGTTGTCGTAAAAACACTCGTAGTCACAAAGCCCTCCAAGTAAACCGATGCCTCTGGGGGTACTGGACCATGGGTTTGCTCGGCCCTAGATCTGGATCAAAAGAACAGAGCGCTCTTCAAGGCCCCATCCCAGTGAAACCACGAGTTATGATTGATATATCCTATCTTAATCATTAATCAATCTCTCAGTTCTGGTAGATTTTAAGCAGTAAGTTACCCCCCTTAGGCCAGAGCTGAGGCAGAGCTGCGTGTAATAAACCGACAACTCGGTTATGCTAACCAGAAACAGCAGTTTCGTCCTTATTGTGGACTCACCAGCCTAGAATCTCTACTAATACAATAACCGAGCTGAAGGCAGACGTCTATTCTAGACTGATGAGTCCGTAATAAGGATGAAACCGCCGTCTTTGGATGGCATAACCAAGCTGTCGGTATATTACATGCAGTTCTGCCGCAGCTCTGGCTTGAAGGCTGTAGCTTATTGCCTTCACTTGACCCAAGCCTTGTCTTTAATGTGTGAGTTGATTCGTACCATTGCTGCTGTCTCTCGCTGGTGTGCTTATTTTATCCCAGCACCAAGAAAAATTAAAATGACTACTGCAACACTTAACAATTTTGAAAAAAGCATCCAACAGCTGGATATGTTTTACTTATTTTTCAGCATATACTGTCCGTCCGTGAAAGCCGCGCTTAGCACCCGGGAACCGTCCCACTTAAAAAAGGGGTGATGGGTTGTGAATGGGAACTCTCCGAAGTTTTCAATTTAAAACTTGCATTTGTACTATCCTTTTGACACATTCAACTGAACTATGTATTTGAAATTAGCATCGTTCGACGTTGCTTCATAGGCTCTAAATGCTGCTAATTATTCTTCCCCTTATTGTTATCTTACCTCTTACCGTTTTTTGATAAGATCAGAGAAGACCTGACGCATGCGTTAATGGCGCGGAAGATTTTACCTAAGAAAATCAGACAGTACGTTGATGACATACTCATCGCTTCGCTTACCAAAAAAAAGGGGGGGGGGGGAATGACTGCGACTGCACTTCCCAATAAAAGAACATCTACTTCTCCAAAATGAAATAACAGAGCAATTCACAAAGTAACGTTTCTTTCGAAACTATATTCACAAATTCCACATCCCTTTCCGGAAAAAGAACCTTGTGCGAAAAAAATCAAGCAAACTATTTTCTTGTAGCCTGAAAGCAGGAGCCTGCAAAAGAGTAAGTACCAAAATTTGCTCATCGCGCGATTTTCAACTGCATAACGTAATTTAAAACCTTAAGCTGCAATTTCATCGTTTAAAATGTCAGTTATGAATTTTATGCAGTATTTACACTGATCGCTCTTCCGTTTTACAAACCCGATAACCCCTAATTTAATAAAGAAAGGGTTCCGTCGAAAGTAGTTGTTTGTTGCTGAAAAAAAACAATGTTGCTCAAATTTGGTTGTAAAGAACATGAAAAAGAACTTTTCTTTGAATCTTATTGAGCGCAGTTTCTAACGTAATTTGTGTAAACTTAGTACTGGTTGATTTTCTTTGGTAAAACCCTCCGCGTATTTACGCAGGCGTCAGGTCTTCTCTCATCTTACTAAAATAGTTATATTAGGCAAGATATTACAAAAAGTGGAAGAATAATAAGAAACATTTAGAGCCGTATCAAACAACGTAGAGAACGGTGCTAATGTCAAATACGTAGTTCAGTTAAATGTGTCAAAAGGATAGCAAAAATGCAAGTTTAAATTGAAAACTTCGGTAAGTTAGTTACCACTCACAACCTATCACCCCTTTTTTAAGTGGAATGGTTCCCGAGTGTTAGGCGCGGTTTTTAAGAACGCACAGTACATAATTGTTTTTTCATCATAAAAATATATAAAACATTTTTCAATTGAAGGGGGCGAATATTTTAAATTGCAGTTTCTTTCAGGGAATCAAGGAATAATGGCCTTTGTGAAGGAATTGACATTTTTATCACGTATTTGCTAAGTTAAATTTTACTGCAAAACAATCCTTGCACTTTCCGATAACGCACAATATTGTAAATCATTTCATTAAGGAAAAAACAAGCGAAAAATAAATAAATAAAATAAATAATTAAACTATGCATGTAAAAAGACAAGACATGTTAGAATCAGCATTTTGGAACCTTAAAAAAAAAACGCAAGCAATCACACGAGGGGGAAAACATTATATTATACAGAAGAACCACAAGCAGCTGAAGCCTAAAGTAAATTAGAAAAGAAAAATACTCATTAACTCTAATAGAATAAAGGCATCCTTTTTTTTCAATGGGTAGAAGTTAAATGAAAAATTCATCAACAAAAGAAAAGGGATGACATTCGGAAGCGTTCCCCTCCCCCTTTTTTTTAAACATGATGATTAGATGGTTCTTTATTAAAGCTGAGCTAACAGGATAGTTTTTATGCTCGAGTTTTCACAGTCAAGCTGTATTTTTTTTATAACGAGCTTTACTTCTCGCGTTAGTAATATTGTTAAAAATTCGGAATTTTTTTTTCTCTTCCAATTGAAAGGAAAATCATATTTGGAGCATTTGGATATTGTGTTAAATCAAAAGCACAACTGGCATTAAAGTTAAATCTCCAAAAATATTTCTATTATCATTTTATCATTGTAGCAATTTTACTTCTATTGGGATTTGTGCAAGGTTTCGAACCACTTTCTTCTACCAGAAATAACCGTTTTCGCTTTTCCCGGCTCAGGTTCAAATACATAATTTTATTTTATGTATATTCTTATTTGTACGAAAAATATAATTCTATCACCAACACATCAATGTAAAGTTTATAATGCAATAATATAAGCAAATGATTGAAGTAAAACTAGAAAACATTGTTAAGTTTAAGTATAAATCCAACGTTAATAAAGCACAAATGCGCAGGGATAGTTTCTTCATTGTTAAGTTGGTTACAGTAGCAAATTGACTGAACATATATCGAACCGAAATAAACTACTGTCTAATCTTTTATCGTAAAACCTTCCTCGCATTTGCGCATGCCTGAGGTCTCTTTGGATTTCCTCAAAATAGGGGAGATATGCGAAGTAACATTCAACAGGAAGTAAGAAGCGAAAGCACCGGCAAGTGCGTCTCCTTATCCTATCACCCCTTTTTCAAATGGAAGCGATCGTGACTGCCAGGCGCGCAAAACGCAGGCAGACAGAATATTGTTTTTCTGTTCAGCTCTAGTTTTCGATTGAACCAAACTAACGTTTCTTTCTTTTTTTTTCTGTTTTTTTCTTTCTGGTTTCGGCTCATTTTCAGTTTTTGTTCTGACCAATGTAACGTTTTTTTTTTTCGGTTTTCGGTTCAAATCACTAGATTTATCTCACTTTATTTAATTTTTCTGATTGAGAGTTAATGGCCAGTAGATGATATTAAGTTAAATTTCCTTCATTTCAACTTCACATTTTTCTGCCCCTGCTCTTCATGGTATATCAGAGTGTTCTTGTATCCAAGAAATAGTGACTCACGTCCTTTTCCGAAAAATTCAGCTTGTCCGAAACTTTTGAGAAAACTTCGCGATACATTTTCCTTAAAGGTTCGTACTACAGCGCCTTCTTAATGTGGCGTGGTTTTTCTCCAGTTTAAAATCCTTAGCATAATTCTTTGAGTAAAAAAATGTTTCTTTCAAATATGGGAGGAAGGATCACGTGGGAATTCGACAAAAAGGTAAAAGAATGTAAATTAATTAGCAAATAAAGAATTACGTTCGGGGGAGGGGGTAATTTTAAAAATTAATGCATAAGTAAACGAATTGAACTATTTCACTTTGCCCCATCCGCTTTGCCCCGCATGCACTTGACAAATTACATTGAACATTTAAAATAAAAATTCGCTTAATATAAACGAAATTAGTATTGTATTGGATACCAGTAGATCTCAATTAATACTTAAAATGATAATTACAAAAATTTTATAATTGTATCATGACAAAAAATATTTTTGAAAAACACGAATATTGCAATAAGTGTATCAAATTTTGAAAAGGACTTGCATAATTTTTTCGTTGATATTTAGATCTATCTATTTGTTGACAGGAATAAACTGTATGTCTAGGGACTTTGTTAAAATATTGCTTGATAGGTGGCGTTGCAAAATGTGAAAATATTTTGCCATTTCACTTTGCTCCGCTATTTTACTTTGTTACACATTCCCCTACTTGTAGCTGTGTTCGCTGATAAATTGAAAAGATAAAGAATTGATCTTTCAAAGTTAACAAGATAATTTTATCAATTTCTTACAATTTTCTTGTATTACAGCAATCATTGCAGAGATTGAATCATTTTACGCCAACAACTTATCAGTTCATTGAAAATTACTCGAATGAATATTGCATGATACAAGAATGACGTAAATTTTATAGCTCATTATTATGAACGGTATCCGGAATTTCAATTTCTTTATCGTAGCTGAAAAAAATTTTTAACACCAACTATTAACTTCCTAGCTATTTCAAAAATAATAATAAAAATGTCGTTTCTGATTCGAAAATATTATAAACTATTTGTAAAACATAGCTATCGCTTAAAATACTCAATCCTGCTATTAATCTTTCATTGAAAGCAGAAATAATAAGAAAATGAAATCTTCGTTTGCAACATCAATTTACTACAACAATTTATATTCGCAATAAATGTCAGAGTATAATAGTGTTACATCTGACACATTTCAATTTGTCATTTTATAACAATGTAGCTATTTCCGAAAAGTTTTATTAAGGGCAAAGACATATTTTATAGAATTCGGAAAGCAAGTGAAACATAGAAGCTGTCACGGATAGTTTGGAAACAAATTTAATTTCGCCATAAATTCAAGTTGAAATTTCATTTCAAAATGCTGTTCAACAAGGAGTATTTGAAAAGATCGTCTGATGCTGATCAACAGGGGTGTCCTTCCCTTCCAAGCTCAATGGCGCAAATTCCCCCCCCCCCAAAAAAATGTTCACAACCCCCTTGTGCTTTTTATTTTAATTAATTTATTTATTTATTAAAATTATAACTTTTTTATGTTTTATATATTATTACTTTTTTAAAAGCTCGAATTATGCGCAGACTAGAATCGCTTTTTTCCCCTTCCAGACATTCCAATCACATACACACACAACAAATAAATAAATAAAAAAAAATAATAATAAACAAATTAAGGAAATAATTTAAATTGAAAAAAATAAATTAATGAATAATTTATATTTGAAAAAAATCAGTAAGTAATTTAAATTAAAAAATAAATTAATAAATAATTTAAATAAGCAAATAAATTAGTTTTAAAAAATCCCCCCAAAAATTTTGATGGCGTGACTTGCGCCATAATCCCCTCCTGTGGGCACCCCTTCTGATCAACCAAAAATTTATTTTCTTGCTTTTAAAGGGAGCAAAAAAAAAAAAAAAGTTGCTATAGAGAGCTAAAACTATAGAATCAATAACGTTTAAAAAGAAAAACATTGTTAATTGATCCTTTTTAAGAATCATCTGCCTAACGAACCCTCCTTTAATACCTTATTCGGAATCGTAAGTTTTTGAACACCTCTAACTTTATTTTTTAAAACAATTCTATTACTAATTGCGTATAATATAAAGAATATTCCATATCACATATGAAAATGAAAATACAGGTTTTTGTAACCTTATATTATGATGGAAAAATACTGAAACACAGAGAAAACTATTTAATCTAAAATGTTTAAATGAAATAATGACTCTATTATGTAATAGTAAAATATTGCACTCTTCACGTATTTTATAACAGTTTAATGTGAAGTAAATAATTAAATTTTACGTTCTACCCATTAAAAACTCTAATATTTTACTGAAAGGAAATTCATCGTGAATTCAAGGGAATTTTTCGAAACCAACTGCTCTCTATACATTAATATTCAGAAAATCTTTAAAAATGTACTGAATAAAAAAGTATAATAGTTTTAAACTTCTCATTGGGCAAGAAGAAATAAAATTAAATACATTTTGCACTCACCGTAATGATTTTGAAGTTTAAAATTGGATATTGAAAGTTGTATTATTATTATTGTTACTGTTTAAAAATTGGCAACATAAGATGACAATTTATTTAAGGTTGAATTTTCAGCATTCCAGTAAGCAGGATGAAAAGAATTTTTTTAGTACAAATAGCTGCAACTTGAGCTTCAGCTTCCATTGATCTTCCCACCATTCTTCCACGGTACAAAAAAATGTACGTATGCGTTTTTTTTCTAAATGAAACGTTTCAGTGTTAAATAAACCGGTTTCTTTTGCTATTTTATGCAAGCGAAAATTGTGCAGTCACACTAAAATTTTATTTTGTCTCATATAGTACAGTACAAAAAATTAGATCGTATTTTTTGGTCTTTTGCAGAAAGCGCATATCTTCAATCAACTGCACTACGTGACGAATAAAAAATGATTTAAAAAAAAAGATTAAAACTGGGAGCATCCATGTTTACGCCCCCCCCCCCCCTCCTTTCAATTTTTTCTACCGGTTTTATAAAATAAACATAGCAAGTTTCCTAACGTTTTTCATTCAACATTCATCCATCTTATTTATTTTACTTACTTTTAAGGCACTAACAAACAGCCACTTTTGGTATGAGAAAAAAAAGAAGGAAAAGCTTTTTTTCCTTGTTCTTTTTTTTTTTTTAGCCAACACACATGTAACGAACCCGAAAATACTGGATAAACTCTAGCATCATGTTTCACGTACACAGCATGTTATTTCATTTTCATTCTTGAATTACATTCATTTTTTAATGGAATATTTGTGTTTTGATCGTGTTTGAAAAAGTTCTCTATGTCAAATAGGAAACAAAAAAGAATATGTCATGTTTTAATTAAAATTAATACCCAGTTTATTCACGTATAACCTCCCCCCCCCCCAATTGCAATTAAATAACATGTTACTTTTGAAATAGAAAAAAATGTCAAAACACATTTCTTATTTTCTCAGATCAGTTACGGATGCGAACAGTTATCGCATAAAGATATTCTAGAAAATTGGGTGAAAATGGATGAAAAGAAAATGGAAGATTAGAATCAAAAGGTCGAGAATAGAAATTCAATAAAAAATTTGAGGTCTGTGCTGTGGTATAAATCCTTCCTTTTCCACAAACGCCTAAAAAGCATAGCAATTTCCTGTTTTTTTTTTTTTTTTTTGTAAGTTTTAAATTAGGGATGCACCGATAAGCAAATTGGCCGATTACCGATTACCGATTAATCGGTTGTTTATAATCGGCCGATTAATCGGATTAGCTGATTAATTATCATTTTTACTACTATCAATGTCTACATCACTTTTTTTCTTTTACAATTTCCATTATAGAAATACTAGTGATGAATTTATTTCTGGGAGACTATTTTTCCCCATTTTCCTAACTTTTGCAAAATAATTTCACAATTTTATCCTATTTCTATTAGCTAATTTTCATGTTATACTTAATTTATAAAATGAACTAGACACAAAATTAAAAAAAAAAAAAAAAAAAAACGGGGAAATTGTGTTGAGCACGCTAATTTAGGAGCACTTTTAATTTTAATTTATTTTTAACCTATTAGCACCTATCAAAAACGGTCCAAAGCTTATTCGTTGTGAACGTTGTAAAGTTCTCAAACAGTATGATAATGGCGAAAAAATATCAATGCACGAAAAATGCTTCAACATTGCGTATATATGCGTATTTATTCGAATTGGGAAAGTTATATTTTTTAAAAATTTATATCAACTATGAGGATTTTTTTATTTAAATTTTTTTTTCCTACATTTAATCGGCAAACTTTGGCTGAATATAAAAAAAATGAAATACTCACGATTTTCGCATTCCAATTTAAATATCCAGTAATTTAATCGTTCGTAATAGTGTCATGTGAATATCAGCTATGAGGGTAAATTTTTAATATTTCATTCAGTTTTAAACAATTTCTGAATTATTTGTTTTGCTTTTACTCTGTACAATTTCATATTACATGTTATAGTAATGCTAGCTGAAAATTCTTTACAGTCAGTAAATTTAATCATCATAATTTCTTACTGAAGGTGTGCTTTGAAAAATAATATTTAAGAAATATTTTTGTCGCCGATTAATCGGCAAAATTTTGCCGATTATGGCCGATTAATCTGTACTGCCGATTAATCGGTGCATCCCTATTTTAAATTCAATTTCGTCAAAACGTTAAACTGCTGTTTTCGCTGTACTTATCTGAAATAACTACATTGTTTGTTACATATAATGCATTTTTAGATGTTCGGTGCTAAAAATTTTTTGAAAATAATTTCCTAAAAATCTCAAAAAACTGCATTTTTTCCAACTGTATTTATTTCAACGCGATTGCGGCAAGTTATGAAAATGATAAAAAATTAATTTTTTATGTGCCCTTTGCTCCTCCAACAGCACCTTTTCCGCATTTCCCATCATCGAAATTTAAAAAAAAAAAGCCATTTTCGGCCCACCCTAAGCACGTATTATGATTTATATTGATTTGTTTAAACCTTCACTGCACGGTGTGCCTGATCTGGCACAAACAAAAAAAAAAAAACCCTCATATATTCCTATGATATTTAAATGCAGTTAAGCTGAGCTTTGTGCCTCTTCTGAAACATTGCTACAACAGTTTAGTGTGATTTTTATGCACTAGTTAGTTGCACTAGTCTAGGTATTACAGTTCTTGCTTTTGAAAAATTGTATTTTTTGGTCAGGAAAGGTTTTGCACATTATCTGGACGTGCAGTAAGAGAGGCATGAGGATTCAGAGAGGCTTTTATTTTTCGTTTACATATTTTGTTTTTGTTTTTTTTTTTTTAGTTTCTGCTGAGTTAGGGCGTGATACCCCAAACTATACTGTATTACTAATTAAAAATTTTAAACTTCTTTTATGTGTTTATTTCGGAATTTTTCAAAAAAAATCTTAAAGTTTCATGCTTTTATACTACAAATAATTTTGCACTTTTAGTCCCTATTTTATTCTTTTGTGGTTTTAAATATATTAGGGGCCTATTAAGACTTGTACCATTATACCAATAGAACCAACTAACTAACCTATAAAAAATGTGGGTTACGTAAATAAACACAGACGGTTTTATTCTCAGAATATGGGGAAAATCGATGATTGAATTCTAAAAGGGGACAGTAAAATAGAGTTGGGGTTGGGGTACAAAATAGTTCGAAAAATTCTTGCAAAAATAGAAAATCAGTAAAAATTGAAGGGCTTGGGAGATGAAGGGGTTTCGTGACAAATCAGAAATTGCGAATAATTAAAGTTCAAAATTTTATGTTGTAGTTGCTGCAGCTTTTTGTTTTATGGTTTTGACATTAGTGTGTGTATGAAATTGGTCTATTAACATCTATTGTTCGATGTACTAAGTTTCATTTGCTTACTAGTATCCATTGCTTATCATTGTACAGAGTGTTCATTTTTTAAAATGTTAACTTAGTCCCTTCATCCTCCAAGCCCTTCAATTATTACTTAAATATTCCTGTACTTATCTCCTTTAAAAGTGCAAGGGGAGAATTGCACCTCCAACTGCTTTTTGATTTTATTTATAAGTTACAAAATTATAATTTCAATTTATTTAGAAAAAACCTTCCTTGTGAAGTAATCTTCATATTCTACTATCAAATTTGCTTTGAAAATAGACTCCTTATAACCACTTGAGGGTCTCGTCGATTTAAAACTCTATCCAAGTTGGCCATTTTCAATTCCCCAATCAAATTAAAATTTCATCATTTTATCATATTGGATATATTCTGAAGTCAAATTATTTGTTTAGATGTAAAGATACGCCCGTTGCAAGTTACATTACTTTAGATTGAAAAGATATTGGATTTATCGGTTAAAACTTCAAAGGAGATAAATCTCATTTTACAGAATCAAAAGAAATTTATTTTTATAAAAATATGTTTACTCTTAAGCTAGATTCCTATATTTTATCAGGTATAAGAAGAAGTTTAAAAGCTAGTAGATGAATGTTATTAATCTTAATCAAAATAAAGTTGCTTGTCTCAAAACGTTTTCAATGCTTTTAAAAAAATGTCTCTAGGATTTCTTGCTTTTTTCTTTTTTCCGTTTTTTTTTTTTTTTTTTTGAAAAAACTATGTAAGTTTTTACTGGTTTCTCTGTTTTCTTTTCTATTTGGCTTATGCAAAGTTTAACTCATTCTCTACCTAATCTCAAACTACTATTGCTTCATTTAAAGACATGCTTATTTGATTATATTTTTATTCATTTATTATTTTCTCTTCAAAGCAACGCAACGCGTTACTGCTCCAACCAAAAACTGCATTTATTAGTTTTCTACGTTTTTTACTTATTTACTTACTTATTTTTATTTGATTTTATTTTTTCAGATGTAGTTTGTAATAATAGTTACACTGTAAAATTTTTGTTCCGCCATTTGGAATCTAATACAAATATTGATAACATGATTTTAATTTTGAAAGAGTGAGTCAATTAGGAACGTGAAGTACAGTTTTAAATATGTCACACATGCAGTTTATAATTAATAAATTATCTCACTACGTCAAAAGTTAAAGTCTAAATATTTCTTTTGAACAGACAGAGTGATCGTAAATCATTTACCGCCCTGTTTTTTTTTTACTGAAAATGGAACTAAGTGTCTAATTATATTTAATTCAAATGTCCACTAGTACATTATGTCAGACAGGGGTTTCCAATTTTTTTCAAATTCCAGACACCCTTTTGAAGAAGAATATTCTCACAGCACCCCGAACTATATTAATTGCATATACTTCGTGACACCCCTAGCCTCTTCTTGGGGCACCCACTTTGGGGGTTTCTGATCAGAATATAAAATGTTATTTCTTGTACATTGGTGACTTGCAGTTCATGAAAAATATTCAAAACAAATCTAATCGTTTGAGTATTTGTGTACAATTGTGACAGGTGATATGTGCAAACATTTGTTTTTACGAGATTAAATGAACAATGCAGCTTCCAGCAAAGAAAATAAAAGCTGTTTTCAAATGAGAGGCACAAAAGCCTTCAACTTAGAAATCTTTTTTGAATGAGTCATTGAATTACAAAACCTTCTTACAAATTCCATTCGAAAACTCAAAACTTCCGGAAATTTACGTAGCCTTGACAGCTGGCTAGAACGCTACTGCAAAATGAAGTAAAGATTAAACACGCAATTAATTTATTTATTCCATTGAAATAATGCATTACAATGAAAACTATCGCGTAGGCGGCTTAATTGCACAAAAAGTTGTTTGCTAGTTGCACTAACTAGTTATGCATTTATTTTCGTCACATTTATTTCCGTCTTCATTCGCCAAAAATCTTTAACGTTCGCTGTGGTGTACGCCAAAAGAGCAATACATTCCTATTTATGGTAACCCGGCACATGGCGCTGCTTTCCGTTGGATAAGCAAGATTCAAATATTTGTCCGCTTCGCAACGAAGTTATGAGCGGATGAAAGTGAATCATGTTTCGTGTAGGAGAACGTGACGTGCATCATAAAAGAACAAGTGTCCGCGCCGCTTTCTGTTTCGAGTTCGATTTTTCTAATTTTGTCCAAAAACAAATTTTTGAGCACTGTGATTAGTATTCTGTGCAAAACACATATATATATTACCATTTTAGTTATTTTTTGACATGTCTGCTCGGTACTTTCAAAGAAAATGAACATACATTTGATAGTGGGTGCTGGGAGTATTAAAAAGCGCGGCAAAGAAATAGAATGTATAAAACAATGTGAGCAAAAGAAAAAAAACACATTTGATTTATCATTATCATACTGCAACAGAAAATGTTTCGTTACAATTTAATGTTACAATTCATAAATAAGTATAAGACAGACTTTTTAAATGATGACTTAAATCGAGGAAAATTTCGGAAAGCTGGATTATATATTTACAAAATTTAAAAAGTTTCTCAAGCAAAAATCCACAATTCCGTGGCTGCTTACGTTTAACTTAGAAATTAATGTTTTGATTTTGTTTAAAATTAGCTTAAAAACGAAATTACTATTTTTTTTTTTTTATTTTAAAATAGATTGTTAAGCTTTTCTCACTCAAACTGGCATCAGAAGAAAGCAAGTGTTATAAAATCTTCAATGCAATGGTGCAATACATCAATAAAATGCACATCTAGTTTTAATAGAAACACAAAATAATAATATTAATGTAAATTTTAATAATGATCTTTCAAACTACTTTAAGTTATGATCTCTATTTTAGTGGTTTTATAACCTTTCCAGATGTAGTCGTCCTGAATGTATAATTACTTGTGTTATGATACTAGCCGATTCTACAGTTGAAAAGTTGTATTCATAAACTTCTACCGTGGAAAGATAAAGAGCAGTACCTGCAGAAATGAGTTTTTGAGATGTTTGAAGAAACACGCTTTGGATTCCCACCAAAATCTTATATTTTTACATTATTTTAGTAGGGGAAGACCGCCTATATTGGACCGCTGCTTAAATTGGACCTCGGGCTTAAAATCTAGCACAGAGATCTGTGCCACACTTTAACAGTAAAAACATAAGGTTTTAGGAATAAATTAAATGTGTATGAAGTTTCACCAGTCTTCGAACTGTTTAGCGTGAGTTACGGTTTGATTTGTGTTGAAAACGTGCGAAATCTTATTTTTCGGACTTGTTTCTAGAAAGATAACTCAAAAACTTGTGAATTGCGGTAAAATGATGTTACAGTATTATAATCTGTGTTTAATAAGGGTTACATCGATATATTTACATGCGCGATTGTGATAGTTTTTGACAGAGCAATGAGCTGAAGAATAAAAAATGGCGTGTTTTCCTTTATTGGACCGAAAAAATTTTCCTATATTGGACCGGTGGTCCAATTTAAGAATATGATTTTAAACAAGATTATTTTAGTAATAGATTATTTTTTATTAATCATAACATAAAATAAGTGACTCGTTTTATTTAATAGCGTAGTTAAAATTATTTTAAGCATCCCTTAACACCTATTCACGATATTCATTTAAACTTTTTTATCAAGCAGAAGCTTAAAACTTCTTAAAATGTATGTTTTTTTCTCTTCATCCATTAAGCTGCACTTTCAGGTTATTAAACATAGTTATTAACTTAAATAACATTTAATCTGGTTTACCGAGCGAAAAATATGAAATATTTCGATATTTTGGAAACAATTTATATGCTACTAAAATGTTCAATGTAGATGAAGCCGGTCTTTTCACTGTCAAAAAGTCCCAAAATATATTGACGTATAGAGGTTAACCTCAGGTTGCATCAGTAATGAGTGGTGAACGTGGTAGAAACACACTGGTTATTTGCTGCATGAGTGCAACAGAATTGCAAGCTCCCCATGCTTATTTCAAAAGATTACGTTCCATGTATGAACTTATCGTAAAAGCTTCCCTGGTGAGCAATATGCTTGTTCAAAAAAAAAAAAAAAATAATGTTGGATCACAAACGAAAATTCACACAATTGGTACAACCTTTCATCAAAACTGTTAAGCCAAGCAATGTAAAAAGAATGTCCTTCTATTAATGGATAGTCACAGCACTTACATGAAGAACATTGATGCAATAAACCATAAACTTGCCTAACGAGAACGATGTAATAATGCTTTCTCTTTAAGCACATCATGCACGTAGATGTGGTCTTTATTCTGTCTGTCTACATATTTTAATCGAGCATGTGATACATGGATGCAAGAACATCTAATGAGATCCATTATATAATGTCGCATAAGAGAATTTTTTGGTAACTATTATGCGGGCAAACCGCAATTAAGGCCATATCAAATGCTCTGAGTTAATTCTAAAGAACAGGAGTTTGGCCTGTTAAATGGCATGTGTTTAATGACATTGACTTGGCTGCAGCAGAATTAGAGGCAAGTAGCCCAGATAAAACTATTCAAAGTGAACAGGTTACATGTTCGGTGTAAGTTGTGCACCATGTACAAGAACTAGCTAGGACTTAAATTAGAACAAGTTCTAAAGAATCGGCGGATAGTTCTCATCAAAACGTGATTGCCAACTCTAACTATGATTTTGTAAAGCCTGCTCACATATCACCTTTGCCTAAACAAATAGAAGAAACAAAAAGGAAGGCTGCCTCAAAAATCATTCTAACGCCATATAAAAGAGGCATAGAGCAGAAAAAGTCACACAAGAAGAAGCAAGAAACTGCACAAAACAATTGTTATTGCAATATTTGTCATAGAGATGAAGTACAAAGCATGATTAAGTGTATGAAATGCCTTTGGCGAGTTTATCCACACTGCCTAAGTGAGGCCGAAGCAAAAGAAATTATATTGCAAAACCTGGAAAAAAACTGTATAGTTCAAATATAAATTATTCTATGATTTCCTGGTACGGTCCAATTTAGGAAGCGCATGGTTCAATTTAGGCGCATATATTCCTAAATTGGACTTTTGCAACTTTTTATAAAATAATTTTTTAAAAAATAATTTTCATATTTTTAGAAAATATAAGCTTGTAGGGCGGTTCCTGATTAAATTTAGCTTATGATGCCCCATTTTGCATTTCTGTTTTGCTTCACACTGAGCGGCACAAGCCTCCTGTTCTTAGGGGGTCCAATATAGGCGGTCTTCCCCTACTTTATTTTTAGCGGAAACCAAATAAGCAAGTTTGTACGATTAACCCATTAATGCCTGACATTTTTTTCCAAAGATATTTTGCATATCTGTTACAAACAGTGTTTAATGGACGAGAAAAATAATAAAAAAATATTATCTAAAAAATAATTGTTCTATTAAGGAAAGAAAAATCGTCCCTTAAAAGTTACGATAGCCCCAGAGGGTACATACTTTTTTTACTAAAATTTTTTTCTGCCTACGATATAATATTTAAAAAGACATATTATAAGAAGAAATAAAATCAGCAATTAACATAAACTGGGAAGTTGGGAAGAACTTTGAAAACTTAGCTTTTTTCCTTGAGATTGTGAACGATGTCATTTTTGATAAAGATCATTTTGAAACTGCTACAGCGCGTACTTTAGAATGGTTATGTGCTGCAATCTGTTAATAACGAATTGAAACAATACCAAGGTACTCATTGAACACCATTATTTGGTTGAAATGTTCATTTTGGGGAAATTCAGACCTTTTTTTGTTGTTCCTAATCACTTGATATTGTATGCCTAGCGTCCCTAAAAAGGGACGCTAGGCATTAATGGGTTAAGCTTAAGCACAATAAAGATGACACAATGCCAAACAATGATAAAATTCCAGTTACTGTTACTTTAACTGCACAAACCAGTACTATAGGAGTAACGTGTTTGTGAAACAAGTTTTATTATTTCCCATAACGGTTCAAAAGTTTTAAGTTGACAAGATCATTAAATTAGAGTTTTGGGCCAGTTGACTTTTTCTCGAACATTGATGAGACATATACAGCAGCAAATTATTGTTTGAAAAGTAATATAAATATTGAAATAAACTTTCGCTCTTTGGCAATCTTGTAACATGCACTCTTTTATTCCTTGCTATCGTTCACACTGGCTATAATAAAAGTAGTGTTTTTTAAAAAATGTACAATTTGAAGTTCCAATGGATTTGATTTCCTCCTAAATTCTTTTATTAAGAGTATCATTTGCACAAAAATGTAAATAATTAATAATAATACCAAAAAAATGCAAATTTACTTATAACGTTTTGTTTGATGTTGGTATTACTTTGTTGCATGCAGATATTTATTTTACACTAAAATTTATTGGCCACTAGAAAAGCATAAACGTTGTCCACCAAAGATTTGTGTACTACTTTTAAAATACTACTATACTTAATTGTAAACTACAACACATAAAAAACCATAGTTAAAATTCCTGATTGAATCACTGTTTCAAAATTAAAATCGTGTTGTCAATATCAGTATGAGATTCCAAATGACGAACCAAAAATATAATCGCATAATTATTATTACAAACTATATTTAAAAAACAAATAAAATAAAAATAAATAAATAAAGTGATTAGGAACAACATAATTAGTGTTGTGTAAACGAGATGACTGAGAAATATCCACGAGTTATTAAAACGAAACATTAAACTAATGCAATCACCCCATTGTATTTTGCATTCCATGGAAGAAAAGAGGAAAATAGCAGAGTTGCCTAAAGGTGAAGAATATATGGTATTCCATCAAAGACTATTTCCACACGTTCTTTGTGTGCCAGAACTCGTCTCGCGTCGAACATTTTTGCAACTCTTCTCAAGCAAGCGATCGACAGAACTGTAACTAACTCTCTTGCACAGAGCGCGAAAAG
>JAXGGA010018420.1:0-22128 GCA_038373865.1 Uloborus plumipes
GACTTATGAAGATTCTTTTTACTTCATTAACTCCGAAATGAAAGAATCAAACATTTTTTTTGTTGCACTTTAATACAGATTTAGCTAAGCCTACTTTTTTTATTCATCTAATATGGAGGTATGATGGCCTTTCATGGTTACTTCCTTCTTTTGTGACGGTTTCGTTCTTTGTTTTCTTAACCAGTGCATTAATTATTTCCAGAACGTTATCTGCTGAAATATTTGCATTTTTAAAATTAATTTGTTCTTACCTTTCATACAATTCTCTTCAAACTAAATTACTAAAGCTCACTTTAAACTGCTTTCATAATACTTAGTGTTCAAACAAAACTATTTTAAAACTATTTTGTACATGTTTTTTGTAACTATTATTATTTTTTATTATATGCTTACTAAGTTAATTCGTCTACATCAAACTCTTGTACTTAAAATTTAGTCACCAAATATTAAGTCTTTAGAGAAGTTTTATTTGAATGTTATTAGAATGAAATTCTTTCAAATAACAATGAGTTTTTGTGCAAATAGTATTGCTTGTGATGTTATTGCTTTTGATATAAAATACTTTAAAAATGAGCTAAAAACCTAAATAATTAACTGCCTAAAAGTGGATACTGAAAAAGAGTTAAAAGTTAATTCAATAAAACAGCTCCTTGTGCAGAAATCCATTCTTAGATTTCTCATCTTTTCTATATTCAATTCTATCAAAGTTTTTTTTTTTTTTTTGAACCGTTTTGTTATGTGGCGCACTGCATAAGAATACTCCGAGTATAAGAAAAGAACGCTAGTTGTACCTGATGTAAAATAATCCAAGTTAAGGTCAACGAATGCTTCATCCCTGTTACCAAGTCATTTTGTACAACTCATTTTTAAGTATTTAAATCTCAACGTATCTGACCCAAGGTATGACTATTTTATGTGTTTTTCAGAATTTTTATTCCATAATTCTAGCATACATATATACATACATATATATTATGGATGTCGTGTTAATGCATCGTTAGTCGTGTTTGTCATTTGGAGGCTTGAAAGCTTTCTCGAGCAACGATTCCAACTTTTTGGCAAAACTACTTGCCCGAAAGTTATGCTGCTTTCATTCCTGTTTCTTTCCCAGTACCAAGGGCGGATCTAGAAACTTTTCAAGGAAGGGTCGATTGATTGTTATTACTTGCTTTTCTTTTTATATTGATTAGAAAATATTGATCAGAGAGATTTCGGACTTTAATTTTGAAATAATTCTGGGAGAGAGCCCTCGGAAAACATTAAAAATCGTCCAAAATTACGTTTTTTGGACTTCGATGTCGAAAATTACCCGTGGAAAATCCGTCAAGGGAGGGGCGATCGCCCCACCGCCACTCCCTTGTATCCGCCCCTGCCCAGTCCTTATACATTATCGTACCCCTGCAACAAAAGTGATACAACTCCAAAAAATGTGAAAAAAAGTACTAATTATTGATTTAAAATATGGATTCATTGCTCTTTCTTACCAAAATAACTCGCGAAATTAGTTCATGGTGCGTAGTGGCGTATGCAAGATTTAATCAATAATGATGCACTTTTAAAGATTTCATAATTTAGAAAAAAATGTCAGTTTTGGTAGGTTGGTTTTATTAGGTTTAATGGCACAAGGAGCCTTCATAGGCTATACTGAGTCAAACTATTAGTAAAAGGTCAAAACGATACCATAAAGTCAGTTTTGAACTTAAAATATAAACTAAAATTTCAATTGTAAACATAAAATCATATGTGTTTTGCGCGTACTGGAGTATTCGAGAGCAAACTGATTCACAGAAATTATTGCGTAAAACCTCGGTTTCCTTAAATGCGAGGTTTTTTTTTCTTTGAGTTGTATCGCTTCTGTAGCCACTGTGTGATATTTCAAAACTTTTTTCAGTAGTATCTAATCGCATAAGGCCGTGTTCTTAGCAATAAAGCAACAGAAAAGCAAATATCATTTTCATAGCTGCTTTCTAACACATATTTGTAAATAAAAATATCATGCCATCTTTATGGTCATTAACTCCTGGTTAATACAGGAATACTTGCTTAAGTGTAAATTCTTCGCTCTCCTCCCTCAGATCAACATAGATTTAATTTAGTTTTCTTACTTCTATTCTAATGCAAATTTGCATGCATTCGATGCAAGTTATCCTTTCACTTCATTTCATTCCTCGTCAATTTTGCAATGAGCGGCATAAAATTTATTTATATAATGCTCGAGATCGCCGGAAACTCCAAACGTAGTTGGTGTTTATGCCACCTGACATTTTTTTTAATCACTTTTATTGAAATCATCCACTGTGCTTGTCAAAAAACTACCCACAGTTATTTACGGTGCCAAAAGATTAGGATGGCAATATTTTAGTCTCGGTTCGTTGCGTCGTCGAAAGAAATTCCACTACGCCAACGAATTTTCGAATTCCAATTTTTAAAGTATTGCAGAGCTATCTTAAGCTGACAATTGTGCTCAAAAATAACTGTTGGTAAATATCATTTTTCTCATGGAGTTAAACTCATTTTATAGTTGCTATTCAGCAATAAGAGAGAAAAGCTTTCCATTTGATGAGTTTGACGAATATTGTGATGTTTAAAATAAATTTTCGATGTACGATCAATATTTTTGCCTCTTAAAGTGAATCACGTTTAGTGAGTCAATAATGTATTATTTTTATATAGATAGAGATGTATTTCTTTGCTATTTTCATAGAGTTATTTAGTTTAATTGATTATTAAATTTATAAACCCAACTTTTTCTAAAAGCTGAAGTATAATGAATACATTTACTAAAAACTCTTTTAGAGCGAGAGCATGAAGAAAAAAAGGGCCTAAAGTTGTAATATAACGAGAAAAGATTTAAAAAATGGTGACATTTTTATGACTACAACCATTTAACAATGCGAGGAGGTGGATTTTTTTCGATATGGCCAATAAAAAAATATGATTCAACAAGTGCAAATAAAATTAATAACCACCCTGACCTCTAAGTAAAAACAATGAACCTATTTTGATCCAATAAGAACGAACAAGGTTGCTTACTGAAATATATCGTGTTCTATAAACAGAATTCCAAACAATATTGCTTAACAAGAAGGACGTAGGACTTAATATGTATTTTAAAGTTTATTCTGTATAATCGGATACAAGACACTACTTTTCATTTAATGCTCGTTCTAAGAGGGTTTGAGAGTGCAAATGGAATTTCTTTTTATTTGAAAGTCATTCTTTAAATCAAATTAGTTTTATATAACATACAAATTTGTTCTTTAATGTATTATTGGCACTCTTCATAGTATAAATTCTAAGTCCAATTTCAAAGAATCGTGTTTCTCATTAGAACAAACACTAAAACTTTGAACGCAAAAGAAATAATAAATTTAAGCCGCCACCTATGTAACGCACACTGGTTGCTTCTATTTAAACACAAATAAATAAGAACTTTTATTAATTGTTTTCTCATTAAAAGAGGATTATTGTTAATGTAAGTGCATAATATTTTTGTATATAAAGTTGCTTTTGAAGTGTGATATAGAATTTTAAGCAATTGTACTAATAATGTTTTCAGCACTAACGTTTCCAGAATATTTCTAATAGCTTGCACTTGATGAAAATGTGAAATTTTGATCAAAATAAAGTAGTTTGGAAGAATCAACAACAAACCGTATTGATAGAATTATCATTGTTGAACATGAAAACCAAGTTTAAAAACTAATCGATGACACCCTTAGATTTAAAAAAAAAAAAAAACAGTCATCAAGTTTTAAAATGGTTACCAATGCGCTTAATATATTAAAATCCATTTTACTAAGGATATAATGTTAATCAAAGTAAGATACTTATAAAAATTACTTTCACCCAATGAAATAAATAAAATTCAAAAATAATATCAATCTTCTAGTGTTAATAACACGTATGAACAATAAAACTATTTCGCTAGCAGTTTGCATACCCTCAACATGCTGGCTGACAAGCTTTAAAATTTTTTTGAAAAAATGAACTGTATTATGAAATTAAAATCAAGGAAAGATTTTCTCTCTGTGTTTGTACATAATGGAATTGTATATAAAAAAGTAGATTCTATATTGTTAAAAAATATATTCTCTATGTTTGTGATGTGTTTTCTTCACCATATCATACGGTTCTATTTGCTGCTATGTATTTCATTTGATGAAATTTTGTTTGTATTTTGCCATTATTTACAGGTTCATACACTTAGAATATGTTATTCTATTTGTTTGTGTCTTTCCGCTTATTTTGACACTCTGTTGCACAGATTTAAAAATTTTATCAAGTTAAACTGAAGAGGATTTAATCGTTGTAAAATAATTTTCACGTCAGGAATGATATGATCTATCAGTTTGGAAACCAAAAAATGTAACCTTATGAAGAATATTTTTGTTGCTGATATTTTGTTACCTCATTTGTGCCTCACGTATATCGTTTTTAGTCAAATCGCAAATTTTTATTTATATCGCCTTCTGAGTACCTTATTTTGTTCTTATACAGATTATTATAAATTGTAAATATAATTATTCTTATAGAGAAAATATTACTATACATTTATTTGTTGTTTTATAGTGAAAAAACTGTTTTGACCTTAGCTGGAAATTCAATATATATATATATATATATATATATATATATATATATATATATATATATATATAGAAAAATGTATATATATGACAAGTTATAATGTAAATTAAAAAGCTGTAAATACAAAAAAGCTTTGAAAAGAAAATTTAGAACTGATCTAAAAAATTTCTTCTGTGAACTCAGTTTTTCTCCGTCTAATTAGCAGTCATTCTTTGTCACACGCAATAATAGAAGCTTTTATTTAAAATAAAATGGCAACACAATTGTTATCGCTTCTCCTATGTGCTTCGGTGATTGTTACGTCTTTTCTGTTATGATTTGTTGCAAAGTTTTAAGCTGGTTGTGGTTTGTGTGTAGATGTTTATTCTAAGTGTTGTTAGTAATATTGTCTATCACCGGGGCAGCCCTGCAGGGGTTGTTCTGTGAATCTAGATCATGCACAATAATAGAGAGAACTTTCGGCTCTATTCGTTCATGGCCGACCTCCTTTGTAAAGCTTCATGGATATGGATTGTGTAAGGGCAAATCACTTGTGACGCTAAGCATTCTTAGAAAGATGTACCAACTTAACACGAATATATTTTTCGCCCAAAAATTTCTTCTTTAGTTTTATCAAAACACCAGTTGTGGCACCCTGACACTCATTTATTTTTATTATTCATTTTATCGATAATTTGAACTAAAAAAATTATTTTCTTTTTGTAATCTTAAATGTTCAGATCTCCAATAATACATTAATTAAGCAATATATCCGACATGTTTATATAATTTTTATTTTTCTTGACTTCAAATGATGATATTTTTTGCAACTATAACTTTTGTAAGTACTTTAATATCACGCGACTAAAACACAATGAAAATATTATTTTTTAATTGTTTTTTGGCACTCCAATTAAAGTCTGAATTTATCTGTCATTTCCTTCACCAATGTTAAACAAGACCTTGCTTTTCAATTTGTCAAACAACCTAAAACCGAAAAATCTTCCATCTTTTAACATCGTGGTTATGAAATCAATTTCTTGTTTTGTCGGTATTGAAGACTTCAAAAAAAAAAAAAAAAAAAAGAACCTTTAAAATGACATTCAGTTTTAATAAAAAACCAAAACAAAACATTTATTAGTTCCTAATGAATAAAATTTTTCTCCTGATACTGTAATGAGAAATACTGTTGCTGAGCATTATTTCTTCAATACAACATTTAGATAAGCTTCAAAAACTACAAAATTAAAAACCAACGAACGTAAACGAAAGTGCAAACTAAGAATTAAAAAAAAAAAAAGCAACTTTTCAAGTTCTTGTTCTTGCATTAACAAATGTGAGGCATTTGAATTATTTCCCCCCCCCCCCTGAGTAAGGCATTAAAGCGAGACTCAAGCCAAAGTTCTTACACGGTCCATTCCACGATATATTTTGTGATCTCAACCTCAATGTTCTTTCGACAATATATTTTCGTAAAGAGAGCGAATTCTATTTTTCTTTAAGGGAATGCCTTCTTGAGGCGGACTCTTCTATTTTTTTCCTTGTCATTTTCAAGCATTATTCACTGTGAATGTGTTTTGTAAAAACTCATCACGTTTATAACAAAAAGATACAAATAAAAATGATTTCTTTTCCCTTTGTAAATTGTCTTTTTGGCTGACTTTTTTTCGTTTCTGAAGAACGAACATCAAATCTACAAAAGAGCTGCACCAAAAGAACCAGACATTAAACACATTCAAACAATTACGTCTTTGTCGATAACAAAAAACATTGAAAAACATTGCATTATTTAATATTTTTTTTTCATAACCATTGTTATGAAACAAATTTGAGTGATTTTTTTTTCGCGATCACAATACTTCCTGGAGGTATTAATGTAAAAAGGAGTATTGTCAGATCTACAGATATTCTTTATTATCTCTTACAGTACAAAAACAACAACCTAAAACCAAACTGTATAAAATAACCACATGACTGCTGTCAAACATCAAAATGTAAAAGAGTGGTACAAAAGCAACCAAATTTCAAGTTTTAAACGATGAACTGAAGCAAATAATATTGCGTCAAACGGTACACAGAAAAAATGAATGTTGTTTTTAAAGTATGATACAGCTAATTTCAGAGTAATAAACTGCAAAAATTGCTAATTTTACAGTATGAAGCTGTAAAATTGCTAACTTTACAATACTAAACTCTAAAATTACTAATTTGACAGTTTATTACCGTGCATTTTAGTTTTAAACTGGAACCTTTGCCGCCAGTATTATACTGTTATTTTTACAGTATAATATAACTAAATTTTGCGGCAATAAACTGTAAAATTTCTAACTTTACAGTAAGAAACTGAAATTGCTAGTTTTACAGTTTATTACTGTGTATTTTACAGTAAAGAACGTGAGTTTTATCTTTTATTCAGAGTTACATATATACATACAAACCCACAAGTGAAACTAATAAAAGAGGAAAATATACGAAGTTCCGCCTACAAGGTTATTCAAAAAAAATGTTTAAGAAAAAATTAAGTGGGCAGAGAGTGAAAAAAATCTTTTTTTCACTCTCTGCCCACTTAAAAAAAAAAAAAAAAAAAAGAGAGAGAGAAATGAATAAGTTAGTGTTAATACTAAACGAAACCCCTAATAATTTTAGGTACATGCTTTGACAATGATAATTGAATATTATTTCAAAATATGGATGGTGCTTTTAAATTTTATAATTTAACTATAGGATTGGGTGAACTATTATTCCCCAAACTTCAAATCCCGAGTATTACGAGCACCACCTTCAAACTTTTTGTTTGAGTAAGAATAAATATTGAAAAAAATAATTGGTTTTAAACAATAAGAAACTAACACAAAGAAAGACTAGAAGACCAAAAGCTGTGGGGGAAAAAAGCAAGATAGCTGATCAACAACTTACAGACATCGACTAAAAAAATCGTTGCGCAACTACCAGTCGAGCACCCCTGCGGCAGAATGGAAACTGTAAATTTGTTTACTTTGCGAGCGTACTCTGAATGCTGAGAAATGTAGCTTACAGGCTGGATCACAGTTAAATTGAATCGTTTTGCTTTCTTCCAGAAACGAGTCAAATGCCGAGTTTCTAATCTCAGGAAAACAATTAAATTATCATCATATAAAATCGTTTAATAGGGATTACAACTTTTACTGAAATAAATGTACCTTAATTTATCTTGTAATTCCTATCAATTGAAAAAAAAAAAAAAAATCATATAGGGGAGAACGGGGCAAGAAGACGATGCTAAGAATCGTTGCTTATTATTCACTCATTTTTAAGGATGGTAAAATTATTTTTATATGAGTCGTTAGAGGTAGTCATTTGTAGCCTAAAATATATTACCGATTATTTTTTGAAATTAAAAAAAAAGGTATGATTTTCTTATGTTTTCATAATCTTAACTATTCGTCATCTTGCCCCAGTGCCGGGGCAAGATGACTTTCGCCTTGGGGCAAAATAACGACTCTATAAAAGGTGTAACATTTTTATCTTTTAAATACGTTACATGGTTTAACAAATGATAAATGTGTTTCTAGATCTTAGAAAGCATTAAATTAAGCATTGTAAAGAAAGTAATGTATATATACAAGGGTTTAGTAGTGCAGCTAACAATAGTCACAAATAAAAATGCCATTTTCATAATTGGAACAGTCCTCATGCCACCACTCTTGGCATTTACAGCACTGGATCCATTCTTGTGTTGGAGGATCACAATATTCCTCTTTACAAGCAGGACATCTTATTACACCATCCTTTGAAGTTGATGCCATTGGGTTGCTTGACCTGATTTTTTCTGACTTCGGGCTAAGGGAACAAAGTTTGAGTTTTTTTACTCCTTTTTTTGCTTCGAAACTCTTCTGGATCCTATAGGACTGACTAGACTACCATGGGCAGCTTATTAGGCACAGTGGACATACCTGACTTATCAGCATTGTAGATTGAAGAAGCAGGGAATTTATATTTTTCTCGTTGCTCCCTCAAAATGTTAAAGAACCTGTCTACACTGGGTTTATTAAAACCCATTGCTCTTGCAATCGATGTTGCCTCTGGTTTGCGAACACTAAATTTATGTTTTCTCATGAAATTAGCCATCCAATCTTCTCTCGACATCTTTGTTTCCTTGTTGAACGGATGCGAGATACCGCATTCTTCAGCAAAATCAAAAAAGAGTCGTCTACACTGTTTCTTTGTTAAGCCAAAAAACATTTTATCCATTGCAGTGAAGAAGGATTTTAAATCTTCTTGCTGTGCCGCACTGAAGACTTCTCTAAACCTCCCTCCATGAATCGGCAACTCCTGAAATAAAAATACTTAAATAAAAAAATGAACTTAAATTTTGGCATCTCGAATTCAAATTATGTTTTTCATAATGACAAATAGCGAAAAGTGTGTGTGTGTGTGTTCGCTGCCACGTGTGTATGTTTGTGTAGGCAGTCGTGTGTGAGGGCGCGTTGGGGATTGAGCAACTATGGGATGCGAGGGGTTAGCAATTTGCCGATTTGAAAGAGGAACCATACGGAAAATCAAATTCAAAATGAAAATATATAGCAATTTGTCATTGCTAAATTTAAAAAAAAAAGTTAATTCCAAATTTGGTCAAAAAGAATATTTTAAAATTCAAATTCGACTAAATATTTAATATAAGACACATTTTTTCCCTTACAAAACTAAAGTGATTGATTAAATTTAATTAATGAATTAATACTTGGAAATTAATGAAATAAACAATTTCTTGATTTTAATAAAGAAAATTGCAGTTTCCCACACAGTGCTGCTATCTAGAAAGCATTTTCTCCCATTTACAACTAAAATTAATTAACTACGCTCAATTAATATATTTGAAAAATATAACATTAGCATGAACTGTCATCCATTACAAGCTTAAGCCACAGTGTTAATAAGACTTAAATTAGCATTCTTGTGAAAAATATTTCAGAACTGAGGTTTTACAGATTTGAATAGGAATTTAATAAGTAATTTAAAGCAGGGGATTAGGTCTATTAATTACTAGGTTTAAATTAGTATTTTTTATTAAGTCTGTTAAAGATTATATTGTTGATCCTTACATTTTCATTTTTTTTTCAATCGCCGACGAAGTGTAGCTTCAGGTACGTTAAACGCCTTTGTGGTAGCCAAACAGCTCATATGTCCTTCTTTAACTTTTTCAAGAGCTGACACCATAGAATCTTTGCTCCATTCTCCTCTTGAGGATTTCTTCTTGTAATGTCGAACCATATCTGAAATGTCATTATATGTATCATTAACAAACAATTAGTTTGCTCTTCGGAAGAGGGGGGGGGCATGAGGGACTTAGTATGATATATTATTATATACATTGGTATATTTATTAGTATAACTATAAATAAGCATTTAAAGAACTTAATAGAAGGGGCAACATAGTTAGTTTCATAAATTCCGAAACATGGGGCAAGATGACGAGCTCGTCATCTTGCCCCGTGTTTCGTTTCGTCATCTTGCCCCAGACTGCCATTCTTGAAGGATTCGTATTTATTTCCATAAAAAAAATGCATTTATTTGGTGCTTATTCATACAAATAGGTAGTATTTAAACTAAGGTACACATTAATACTAATGAGAAGCAATAAATCTTACCTGTATTTGCATCAGAGCTTATTTGCACATGGATAAAAGTTAGATCGCGGTAGCGGTAAACCAGAACAACTTCAGAACTGTCTTGAAAATGGCGATTTCAGCAACTTCATACTATTTCTGAACGAAGAATAGATAGAAGAATCTCTAATGACTAGTTGATGCTGCTACCAACTGGGAAATGAAAAAAATACCAAATTCGTCATCTTGCCCCGATCTCCCCTACCTGTACTTCATTCCTTGATGTACAGGTAGTTATCAAAATAATGGAAACACTTGAGATTCATAAGAAAAATCTACCGTTCATCGCAAAATAAGCAATCAATTGTTCTTTAACTTTATTCATACAAAATATAGACTTCACCGGACATTTCCACATTGAAATTAAATCACTCAGGCCTTTGGGGGACGACAAAAAGGGGGTGGAAGGAAAAACCGCTTTTTGACCATAACTCTTCGAAAATAGCTCGAAAAAAGCTATGAATTTCAGTAATTAATTAGCATACTATGTATAATTACTGTACAAATTTTTATGAACGTACTACTGACACTTCCGAAGATATGAAACATTTTTTAAAAAACGGCAATTTTATTCGAAGGGTTTTGGCTCATAATACGCAGAGTTTTTGATCAAAACTTATCAAAACTTCAGGAAAGATGACAAAATGCAAGAGAAAAAACATACTAAAACGGTAAATAAAAATATTTAAAATCCGATGAGATATGAATGTTGAATGGAAATAATTTTTCACGGCGCATGCGCGAATGACAGAAATTTATAACTACAAAAATAGTGTACCCTGATTTATACTGCATCTTATAAAAAAGTTCCAGTTGAATATCATGAAAATTGAAAAAGATATCAGCGATCTAGTGAGCTGTATTTCATTCATTCGCAGACAATACATAAGTAGTGAGGGAGTGTCCACAAAGAGCTATTTTTAAATTAAAGGTGATTGCGTCATCGTTCAAAACCATCGTTTCAAGGAGTGTTCGGATACTTTTGGCCACCTACGTGTAACGTCTTTTTGGCCGAATAGGTGAAATGTGACTTCTATGCTAAAAATAAATTTTCAAACTGTGTACAATTTAACATTGAAAAAAATGCTCGATTGTCACCACACTATTTGTGAACAACCCCCGCCTTTTATGTATTGCCTGCGAATGAATGAATTACAGCTCACTAGATCGCTGATATCTTTTTCAATTTTTGCGATATTCAACTGGAACTTTTTTTACAAGATGCAGTATAAACCAGACAACAATATTTTTGTAGTTATAAATTTCTGTCGTTCGCGCATGCGCCGTGAAAAATTATTTCCTTTCAACGTTCATATCTTATCGGATTTTTAATATTTTTATTTACCGTTTTAGTATGTTCTTTCTCTTGTATTTTGTCACCTTTCCTGAAGTTTTGATAAGGTTTGATCAAAAACTCGGCGTGTTATGAGCGAAAACCCTTCAAATAAAATTGCCGTTTTTAAAAATATTTCATATCTTCGGAAGTAAGAGTGGTACGTTCATAAAAATTTGTACAGTAATTATACATTGTATGCTAATTAATTACTGAAATTTATAGCTTATTTCGAGCTATTTTCGAAGAGTTATGGTCAAAATGCGGTTTTTCTTTCAACCCCCTTTCTTGTCATCCCCAAATGCAAGGGTAATTTAATTTCAACTGGGAAATGTTCGCTGAAGCCTATATTTTGTGTTACTAAAGTTAAAGAACAATTGATCGCTTATTTTGCGATGAACGGTAGATTTTTCTTATGAATCTCAAGTGTTTCCATTATTTTGATAACTACCTGTATAATATTGCGTCAAACGGCACACAGAAAAAAATGAATGTTGTTTTTGTTTACAGTATAATACAGCTAATTTCAGAGTAATAAACTGCAAAAATTGCTAATTTTATAGTATGAAGCTTAGGGTGGCTCACAAACCTATGGCAAAAAAAAAAAAATTGTCCTAGAGGTCACGGCGGTGGCTCATTTTTTTACCTTTATCCATCCTAATATACTGCCAAAATTTCAACCTCCTACTTAAATAAAAAGACGGTGCTCAAAGCTCAAATAGTTCTTCAGTTTTTGTCAATTTCAAGCGTTTTTCGGTTGAGCGGCATAAAAAATTTCCGGGTGTTTTGCTATCATTCTTGCTGATTCTTATGTTCAATGATCCCCTGAATCCTAATATGCCCCCCTTTTCCCCATTGCCTCCCACATTTCGAAAATAGCGCCCCTCCCCTCCTATTTTCATCAGATTTCGACAATTTCATAGATATTATTTGGAGGGGAAGGAAGCATTATATTTACCATTAACATTCTTCTATATGGCTTGAGAGGTGAAAAGTTCAAAGTCATAAACAACTTTTAACAAGTTAGGAGGCTCATGGGGGTATTTTCCCTTCCCCTCTTTAAAATATTTAACATATCATCAACACTCATTTTTTCCAGTTTCAAAATTTTACACTTACTTTTTGGTGCAACACAATAATATTGGACTGCCATCTATGACTCCTACGTCCAAAAAATTTTTCAAGTTGTAAAATTTTGTTTAAGACCTTGGAAACATCGCATGTTACACATGAGTCGCACCGCAGATTTCCTTCAGTAAAGAACCTTTCAGTATTATTTATATTAATTCCAGTTATGTTCGAGCGATTACCGTGAAGGGAGAAACAGAGATTATATCTGGATTCAGTGGGGCATTTTACATAAGAAACAGCAAGAATAGTGTCAGAAACATTTGAAGCTCGTTTTGTGCCGAGCAGTGTTATTTGCTAGAAGTTTTTAGTTAAAGCCAAAATATTTAAACTTCTTGCTGTCCAATTCAACTTACTATGTATATTTATACATAGATTTTTTTTTTTTTTTGAAAGAGAGAGAGACTTTTAGTATTGGATATTTTATTGTCTCAGCAAGGATAAGTACTCAATTTTCTTCAACAGCAGGTAAAAGAAACTGCTTATTGTCCTCATTATTTAAAAAAATTCTGTTAAATTCTTGAATTATTTGAACATTTTCCTCAGCAACGTTATTCATCATTATTGATTTATTTCAATTTTTTCTTTTAATTCTGTGATTGATATTATATTTGCATTCGTTGGGGCGTAGGACAAAGAATGTTAGAAAATAATCCCTAATATTCATGTTTAAAAAAAATCCATTTGTTCTGTACTACACTTGTTATATTTCACATCTTTATTCTTGTAATAACTTGCTTTTCTTTCAACTAGAATTGGATACGAAAAACTAAGTCAAACTAATTAATTCACCAGAAAGGTGTCTCAAGTACTTTAATAAAACTGTCTTAGTTGCTATTTCAATTTCCAGGTCGTTCATCTATATACATAAAAGACTACTTCTGAAACCGTATGTCCGGGGTAATCTTCCAAACTACTGAGCCGATTTTAACCATTTTCAAACCGTTAGATAGCTACAGTAACAGAGAGCAGGATAAGCTATAATTTATTTCTATAAAGCTTAGTTTAAAAAAGTTATTATGGAAAATAGTAAATTTCATTTAATTTCCCCATTAAATAATTAAATTTTCAGTGCATTGTTGCAAAAATTTGGTTGCCATGCAACAACAATATTAATAGTAATCATGGTGAAAATTTTGAACCTAGGCTTCGCTGGAGTAAGTATGAAATTTATTGCATTCTTAGGATTTTTAGATTCATCTGTGCCAATAATCGCTAACGAGACTAAATAAAAATATAATTGATTTTGGCAACAGTTAGGGCCATGCTCCACATCAGCGTAAAACGCGACCGAAATTGAAGGCAGAAACCGAAAATCCGGGTACTTTCCATAGGAACACCATTGAATCCATTTTACGCTTCTGCCTATTTTTTCTGCTTTACGTCGATGTGGAGCATGGCCCTTAGAGAACAGAAAATGTTTATAGTCAAAAAATTTCTGAGTTAGGTACATAAGATGTTTTCACCAATGTAGTCACAAGGATATAAACTAATGATGGGACTTATTTTACGTGTAATGTTTGGAAATACTTGACTCCAGTGCGATTGATTTTACAGGGTGCGACAGAGAAACTTGCTGATTTTAATTGGATGATAATTAGCAAGGAGTGGTCAGAAAGGAGTGGGAAGAGTCTCATTTTAAAGAGAGGGTCCTGAAGTTTTGTTATCTCATGGTTTAGTTGTCGCCATGCGTTGAACAAAGGAGCAACGAGCGTTCGCCGCCGAATCTTTCGGTGGTCGCCACTCAACGTGCCTTCCGAATTCGGTTCAAAATTCAGCCCGTTGTTCCCATTTCTGGCTGGGAATCGACTGTTTTGTGGGTGAAAACATTCAGGGAAAGTGAGAGTGTGGCAAACAGAGGCCCAGCAGGAGGTCAACGGATTTCCAGAACCCTAGAAAACGTGGAAAATGTGAGGGAGTCGATTTTGCGCTCTCCCAGGCGTTCGGCGCGTAAACACGCTGCTGCTTTGGGGATTTTTGATTGGACACTGAGACGAATTCTTCACAACGAACTCCAGTTTCATCCCTACAAACTTGCTGTGGTTCACCAGTTGAGTGATAGCGTCTCCTTGAAAGGTGTCGTACCGTGGCCGGCCCGCTCTTCCGATTTGACACTCTGTGACTATTTTTATGGGGGTATCTCAAATCGATCGTTTACAACGACAAGCCCCGGACCCTGCAACGCCTGAAGAACAACATCCGGCTTGCTATCACCAACATCCCATCAGTCGATATGCTCAAAAGAGTGCAACAAATCTAGGGTACATGAGTGCATCATTAACAGGGGCCGTCATTCTTCCCGGTGTAGTTTTTAAATCTAACTAATATAAAAATTCAGAATGGGTACCATATCTTATAAAAAGTAGTAAACTGATACATGATGTACTTTTCCCTTAGTTGACTTTTCAAGTCTGCAAGTTTCTCCGCCGCACCCTGTACCAAGCTTATAACATTTCCGATTTACCTAAACATTATTTGTAGCTTGCATTTGTATTTAAGGTGTGTAATACAGTTTTTTAGTTTGTCCAGTCAGAAAAAATTGCCATTGTTTACAGAAGTAGCCATTGTGTGTATAGATATGCACTTTAATGTTGAAAAATTCATGAACGAGTGTCACTAAAACACCATACCCGGCCGAAACCCGGGCAGGGCCGGGTACCCGGCTAGTATCTTATAAGGCTTTTTCCAAGTTCAGATATTCCCAGAAGTTTTAATTGCAAATGGAGCATCTATTAATGTTCAATATATTTGTTTTACTGTACAAAAACGCACTGAAACTGTAGAAAGTGTTGTACCTAGGTTTTTTTTTGTCCCATGATTAAATGAAAAATTTCTTTCTTGTATAGGAGCATAAATATTTTGAGGCATATAAGAGACTGGATTTTCTCAGATAGGCTCCCTAATTTACTAATAATAATTCAACTATCCCTTTATAATCAGCAAGAGTGATCATAAGATTTATCTATAGATTTATAAAATGCTTACAGTTGAAGTTTCAAACTTGTTAAAGTATTTTTTAAGTTCTATGTGCAGCATTCTTTTTTTTTTTTTTTTTTGTTTGTTTAATTCTTTGCCAAACATTTTTTCGCTTTGAAGTTATTAAAAAGAATAGAACTTGTAAGGAATATGATGGCCAAAGTAAGCATGAAGTAATTATCTTTGCCTAAATTTCAGATTAGTTCTATGCCAGACTAGCTACAATAGTTTATTTTGTGCAATTAGTTTTATAATTTAATTCATTCATCTTGTGATACTATTAGCACTATTAGTTTGAAACTTTAAATCTTGCATTTTCTTTTCTGCAGCCCACTACTTTAAAAACATAAAAAACATTTTGCACAGCTCTTCTACAACTCTATTTTGGCAAGAGTAAGTTTTGAAAATCATAGCACAACATGTAGACAAGTACTGCAACCTACATTGTATGCTGCGATCTACTACTAAATAATCGATTGTATCAAAGGTGTGGCTATATAGATTCAAACGATTAAGAAACTTTTCAATTGTTTGAACTAATATTTATGTGTTGAAAAATGAGAATAATTGAAAAAAAAAATAACTTCCAAGAAAATGGTCTCTTGAGTCTGAAAAGCTCTAAAATTGTGAAATTCACGAAAAAGCGTAAAAATGAAGGGTGTTTGAGCACCATCTTCCATTAAGAGTAGAGAGCTGAAATTTTAGGGGAGTAATATTATACATAAATGTAAAAAAAGTAGGGTGCGCCTTGGTCCGTAGCGAAAAAAAAGTTTTTTTGAACCACCCTAATGAAGCTGTAAAATTGCTAACTTTCCAATACTAAACTCTAAAATTGCTAATTTGACAGCTTATTACCGTGCATTTTAGTTTTAAACTGGAACCTTTGCCGCCAGTATTATACTGTTATTTTTACAGTATAATATAGCTAAATTTTACGGCAATAAACTGTAAAATTTCTAACTTTACAGTAAGAAACTGAAATTGCTAGTTTTACAGTTTATTACTGTGCATTTTACAGTAAAGAACGTGAGTTTTATCTTTTATTCAGAGTTACATACATACATACAAACCCACAAGTGAAACTAATAAAAGAGGAAAATATATGAAGTTGCGCCCACAAGGTTATTCAAAAGAAAAATGTTTAAGAAAAAATTAAGTGGGCAGAGAATGAAAAAAAATCTTTTTTTTTTTTTTTTTTTTGTCTCCACTGTAAAAAAAAAAAAAAAAAAAAAAAAAAAGAAGAGAAATGAATAAGTTAGTGTTAATACTAAACGAAACCCCTAATAATTTTAGGTAGGGGAGAGAGTGGTAATGAATGGGCCATGGTGATGAATGGGCCACTAACAAAATATGAAAAAGTATTTGCATGAATTTTTTTTGATGCCACCAATAGATGTAGCTATTTGTTCTACTAAACTCATCCAATTTTCATTCCTTTGCGTTGAGCCATTTTCAAACTAGAGTGGCATGGTCAAGAATCTGACTGAAAAGTAAGTTTTTCCCTTTTTAGTAAAACATTTCCTAGCTAAAATGTACCAAGTATTTCACTGCATACATATGTATAAGCTAGTCTTTCCATATCTATAAACTAATCTTAAGATGTATTTTGATGTTATCTAAATTCAATGTACTCAAAAAACCTAAATGTATTCCAAAAGTATAGGTGGGGCTGAATGGGCCACTATGTCATGGTAATGAATGGGCCACCTAAATATTGTTTTTCTTCCTTTTCTTTGGATTTTCGCATTAAAATGAAACACAACTGACTATCATAGATAGATTAAGATTACTGTCGTCAAAATAGGTTTCTAGTAACTTCTAAATATAATTTTCAGATCTAATATTATATTCTTATAGTACAATAGACCTCTGGTCGCAGTGCGTGGCTTGGAAAAGCCCCCCTCTCTCCTTCATATTATATTCCTCACAGTACAATTTCATTTTCTTTCTTGGTAATTTAAGTTAGATATTTCTTATTCCCGATGTCTAGTAAATTAAAAAAAAAAATTGAATTTTGACAAGTTTGAAAATGAAGATGAAGTTTTTGAAAGTGATTTTTAATATTACACTGGCGGAAAAAAAATCCCAACACCAAGAAAGACTTGTGTTAGATAAACGAAATTTGGTAGGCGTGTTTATACAACTGAAAGATGACATCGATTGAAATTTCGCGCTCCGCGCATAAGTGTGACGCAGCTGGCGTCACTCAGAACATGCAAATGAGGCTTGTTTTAAAAGCGTGTTGTGAAGCTCCTGAGTATTATTTTTCCGTGAAATTTGAGGAAATGCGTTCATGTTAGCCAGGAATGCCTTTAAGACGACGAAGAAGCCATTATGAACAGCTCACCGAGCGTGAACGAGGTCGTACAATTTGGCGACGAGAAGGTGGATTTTCATTTCGCGATATTGCAGAAAGACTTGGGGGGAAATGTTTCCACCATGCATGATTATTGGAAGCTATGGTCAAGGGATGGTACTACCTCAAGAAGATCGAGTTCCGAGCTGCCATGTGGCACGACTGAGAAGGAAGATCACCGAATCTTGCGTACGGCTGTGGCGCATCGTACTGCATCTGCGGCTGACATTCGAGCTGCAGTTGGTACTGTCGTGACCCAAGGAACGGTAACAAACTGTTTACTTTAAGGACAGCTCCGAGCCAGGCAGCCTGTAGCCGGTATTCCATTGACTGCAAACCATTGCCGTTTCCGACGGTAGTGATGCCAAGACAGAGCTCACTGGAGGTCCGAGTGGAGATCTGTTGTAATTTTTGATGAAAACAGATTCTGCCTTAGTGCCAGTGGTGGCTGTATATTGGTCAGAAGGAGGCCAGGGGACCGCCTGCATCCAAGTGGTCTACAGCCTAGACACACGGGACCCACACCTGGAGTCATTGTCTCTGGAGCAATTTCCTACGACAGCAGGGGCACTCTTGTGGTTATCCCAAACTCCCTGACTAAAAATTTGTCGCCAGTCTGGTAATTTAACCAGTAGTATAGCCCTTCATGAGTAGCATTCAAGGAGGAGTTTTCCAACAGGATAACGCTCGCTCTCACATCTCTAGAGTAACGCAATGTGCTCTACAGAGTGCTGACATGTTACCATGATCTGCAAAATCACCAGGTCTGTCTCCAATTGATAACGTATGGGGTATCGTTGGACGGCACCTCGAGCATCATCCACAGTCACCAATGACGGTCCTAGTATTGACACAACAAGTGCAACAAGCATGGCACTCCATACCACAAAATGACATTCGGCACCTGTATGACATAATGCATGCACGCTTGCAGGCTTGCCTTCAAAATTCTGGAGGTTACACCCTCTATTAAATTAACATAATTTCACATTTGCACAGCATTTTCTTGAGCTTAAATTAGCCAGTGATCTTGTACATTTAATCAATTAAACATGTTAATTAGACAATTGCATTACCCAAATTTCATTACTCTACAGTAAGTTTTTCTTGGTGTTGGGATTTTTTTTTCTGCCAGTGTATTTTTGAAATATATAAATTTTGTTAAATCATAGTGTGTATTATCTGTTATTTTTATTTATATATATATATATATTTGATGTTATTTATTTCTTACAATCTCATTATTTAGTCATTCTTCTGCTACAATTGGTATGCATCAGTTTTATTTTAATTGCATCAGTTTTGATGTTTATATAGTTTTAAATCAGTATGATTTTGTATCATCATGTCAAGTGCCACATTTATTTTGTCATATTCAGCAAATAAAAGATTAAATCCACATGTTTTCATTGAATTCATATAGTGGCCCATTCATTACCTTCGATGGCCCATTCAACCCCATAGGTGGGGTTGAATGGGCCAAATTTCATAATTTTTATTTTCTATTATAATTCATTATAGACAGGTGCAAATCCAACTTTTATGACTTTTTTAGATAGCCAGATAAGTAAAATAACTAAAACACCAATTTAGAGTTAAAACAAAGTGTTAGAAAAAATTACAAAATTCAAAACCAAAAAGTGGCCCATTCATTACCACTCTCCCCTACATGATAATTAAATATTATTTTAAAATATGGATGGTGCTTTTAAATTTTATAATTTAACTATAGGATTGGGTGAACTATTATTCCCCAAACTTCAAATCCCGAGTATTACGAGCACCACCTTCAAACTTTTTGTTTGAGTAAGAATAAATATTGAAAAAATAATTGGTTTTTAACAATAAGAAACTAACACAAAGAAAGACTAGAAGACCAAAAGTTGTGGGGGAAAAAAAGCAAGATAGCTGATCAACAACTTACAGACATCGACTTAAAAAATCGTTGTGCACCTGTCGAGCACCCCTGCGGCGGAGAATGGAAACTGTAAATTTGTTTACTTTGCGAGCGTACTCTGAATGCTGAGAAATGTAGCTTACAGGCTGGATCACGGTGAAATTGAATAGTTTTGTTTTCTTCCAGAAACGAGTCAAATGCCGAGTTTCTAATCTCAGGAAAACAATTAAATTATCATATAAAATCGTTCAATAGGGATTACAACTTTTACTGAAAGAAATGTACTTTACTTTATCTTGTAATTCCTATCAATTGAAGAAAAAAAAATCATATATATAATATACCTTATTCCTTTCCGTTTAACTTTACTTGGATGATTTAAATAAAACTGTTTAATCGATATTTTACGCATAAAAAGCAATTGAGTAACAAAATATTTAGAATGAATGACACGCTTCTTGTAATCGCTTACTTTAAAGATAAATAAATAACTAACAGCAAAAAGTAAAATAAAATAAATTAAAAAGTTATGAATATGGTTTTTGCAGGAGTAGTACAAAGTTGTATTATTATATGCTTTATCAAAGTTTATTTGACCATTTTGTTACTGAAAAAAAAGAAAAAAATATGATGCTACTCTTGTACAGCGATAAAATAAATCCCCCAAGGATGGAAGTATGATTAATTCCTACATAAATTATTATTATTTTTTGAGCCATAAAGTTTTTAAAAAAATGCTTTTGAAGGTTTTCTTTTCTTCTTTCTTTGAGTATTGCCATTGCAGCAACAAAGCTAATTCACATTGTGACGAATTTATAGAATCTGAATTTTAAGCTTCTACTGTCTAATATTTTACCCGACGCTTTTGCGCATGCTTCAGGTCTTTACTGATTTTGTCAAAATAGGGTGATAAGAGAGAAAAGGAATGTGAGATTTTGCTTTGCCTTTCGTTTGTTTGCTTTGGTGGTTTTTTTTTTTAATTCATTCTCCTTCCTTATCAGTTCTAGAAAAAATAAATAGTATCGGACAAAGCAGAAATGCTACCATGGTGCATTTTCTTAATCAAGCTGTCACCCATTTTTGAAATAGAACCGTTCATTGGTGCTAGGCGTATCTTTCGAGGTTGGACAGTATTTACTTTTCTGCCCACGAGACAAGGTGGCCGGCTATTCTTTTTCATACATTAACTTACTTGCAGGCATAGGCGGACTTACGGAGGTGCCAGGGGGTGCCCCGCACCCCCAACATTTTGCTTAAATTTTGAAAAAAATAAATTTAGCGTATTTCATCTGGAAACTGGAAAATAAGTTATATTTTTTTCATTGCTGCAATTCAACTTAATTCACTAGAAAGAAAACGCAAAACTACAACATATTATGTACTTCAGAGCAAGCACGTATCTAGAACTTTGTTTGGGGGGGGGGGAGGTCACGAAAGATAAATCAGAAGCATTAATTGTTTGTTACATTAACACTAATTCAATTAAAACTATAATAATTATTAATATATAATGTTAAAAAACTTAAAATGTAATTAATTAATTAAAATTAGTAACGAAATTAAGTATAATTAATTAAAAAAATTGCAGTAGTAAATTGATTTTTTGCAATTTATAACAGTCATCCATGCAAAAATTCTAAATGTGAATAAAAAAAATCATCACATCTCATTTCATTAGCTGAAACATTTACGTTCATGCTTCGAAAAAGAGTTATATAATTCCTTCGAAGAAAAATTTCACAATAAAAGAAAATCAGAAGACATATGCTTTTCCAGGAATTATTAGGAAAAATGTTGATAATGCTTCAATAAAATATTAAACTTTGTAATATATTTCAAAAAAAAAAAAAAAAAGATGTATATATTTATGTTCATTTTATTGCCCCCCCCCCCATCCCTCCCCAACTAACTGAATCAATATCTATAGAATCGAATGCATAGCTGTATGAATTCTATTATAATGTAATTCTAAATCCTTGTCCGATTTGAACAAGACTTCCTACAAAATTCAACTATACTCTGGACGATAATATTTGCAAGATCTTACTTTCAAACATTGAATTAATTTTCTTTATTTAAGCTTATAAAATTCTTTCGACAATACGAAATAGAATCTCCAAACTTACCCATTTTCTAATTTTTTCATTTAAAAGCTTGAGCAAACACAGTTTAATTGGAGAAATTATTGACCACTTGCGAAGCAGAATTCGAAATTTCGAAACAA